>JAHZND010001024.1:0-41504 GCA_027744115.1 Acrocyrtus sp. NNG-2020
TTTTTTGGGCATGTACCATGCATCAACTATGCATGCATGATGGCTTGCATGAGAAAAAAAAGTCGTGACTTGACTCCAGGGCATTATTTCCACAGAGCTTCGTGTACCTTTTTTTAAAACATTTTTTTTTCCTCTCCTTCTTTTTTTCCTCTGCCATTCCTTCCCCATTTTATTTCACCCACAACAAAAGAGAAAAAAGAGGAAAGCTTGGGCTGGATGAGTTTTCTTTTTCCGGGATGATAATGATGAGCATCGAATACAAAAAGTTGGGTGATGAGGGAGGATGGAAAAAAAGGAGAAAGGGTGGCGAAACAAAAAAAAATATATATAGGCTCGTTTTCATTTTTTCTCTCTTTCTTCCTCAACATTTTTTTAGTTCGTTACAAAAAAAATCAAAGCAAGACTGCAGCATCATCATAATCCCTGTCGTTCTTTGTGTAAAGATCCTACAGGGAGAAGAGTGTTAAAAATTGTGCATAATGTAAAATGGCACTAGAGCTAAAATAAAAAGTGGATGGAAAAAATAAATGTGCAACGCAAAGGGTTTCACTTCCGCACTGTGGAGGGCAATCGTTGCATCGTAATGAGATGCGGATGGTGTCTGATACGCATCACATTCCAGCTTTACGATGATAATGATAGCACTGCCTAAAAATATCTTGAAAAAAAATAATGAGCATTTGATATTTTCAATGGTGATGAAGTCAAAAGATAAAAATCTTAGAGAATGGGTCGTGCAATATAAAAAAAATGTAAACTGATCCCTGCACTGATACTTTGCATAGATAGAATACTTCTCAACAAGTGTCTTAGGTTTATAAGAACAAAAAATGCAAAAGTCTACTTTCATTTTCAGAAAAGGATTGGAAGTTGAAAAGGGTAAAAAAAATTGAGATTTGATAGATTTCATGCCATCCATACAAAGCAGATTACAATAAGGAGAAGACGAGAGGGAGAAAATGAAAAAAAAATGTTGAACAATTTTTTTTTGTATTCACACCCTGGACTGATTTTTTTCGGAAATGACTACTCTAGGGTCCACCACCACCGCCACCCCGTCCCCATCCAAATTTGATTTTTGAATAAGTTAGGACAGGGCTATAAGCCCGTGCACAATACATATTTTTTTGTATTTGCTCCATGTAAGTACGTTTTTGATTGATATGCAGCGACTAGCGACCAAAAATAAATGTATTCCCATTTCCCAACATCATTTCACCCCAAATGGGTTGTAGAGATGTGAGCTAAGCAGAAAAAAATGCAGTACAATAGTGAATGTGTATACGCGCGCTCGGGGATGATGATGTCAATAAGTATTCCACTGCATTATACTGCTTTGCGCTCCTCTCCTCTTTTCTCGGGCTCTCCCCAGTACGAGAATGATGAGGGATGAACACTGAATTCATTTACAATCATGTACCCCATTCACAAGGGAAAATGGAAAATACAAAAATTCCAGAAAACAATATTCCACCACTGGAAAAAATATAATCTTCTGGACAGGGAACAACATATTCCCAATTGAGTCCAATGATAGGATTGTAATGCATAATCCGCCTTCTCAAAAAAAAGAAATGAATTGGTTCTTCACTCAAGCATAAAACACCGAAAAATGATACAGATTTCTCTCACAAAATAATATTATATTAATGCAGTACTCCAAGCAGCACTCATTTTTATCATGACTCATCTAAACCATCTTTTTTTCCAAGTCATTATGCAGTCTCCACCATCACCTTCCACCGCAGAGAACAACACCAAAAAATATAAAAATTGGATCCCATTCCATTCATTACTCCTACTCCCTCCCAGAAATGTAACATTTTTTTTCTAATCAACTTTTCTAATGAATGAGTAATGAAATCCTTCATAAATATTTTTTCCGTGTGAGCAAGCACTATACTTAAGGGTTAATAAAAAGGCCTTTTTTTATTATTGTCATGTTCGTGTTCTATCATTAGCGATGTTGCTTTGTTGGGGTGATGTATAGAAGCTAAAAATGAAACTCATAATTGAGTATATTAGAGGATTAATTTACAGCCCCACCGGGAAATTTATCTGTAATCCAGGTCAGATTACAACCGGATATAATTTTTTTGGGGAAACAACAGACCAAGACCAGTCCCATTTTGTAAGGGATGGAATGTTGGGGTAGTAAATGGACACCGCGCCGAATTCGGTTTATTATTGGAGAGGGAAAAGGGGATTAAATTCTTTTATTTTTCCGGTGTAATTCCAACAAAAAAATAAGTGTATTTTATTGGAAAGGTATTGGAAGGAGGATGAAAATCGAAGAATAAAAGGGGAAAAGTGAGTGTTTGGCTATGGAAGTGTACTTATTCTGTTTGTTTTTGGATATGTAGCTTTTTCCTTCTCTAAAAGTCTGAGCTTTTCTTTTTTTCTAAGAAAGAAAAAAAAGTCAGCTTAGGAAAAGAAAAAAAGTTTTAATTTAAGCCGTATTATACCTTTTTTACTTTTAATTGGACAATCTAATAAGTCCCCTGGTTTGTTTTTGCTTGCTGGGCACTACCCCTGCAATAAGTAGAATATCCGTTCATTTGTCTACTAATTAAATTAACGAGCTGTACGAAGGGAAAGAAAAGAGACCGTTTTCCCTTCTTTTTGTTGTTCATTGACATTTTAGCATTCAGGGGAGAAGGTTTTACCTTTACGCAGAGATTTTCTTTATATATATTTTTTTCTGTGTTTGCGGTTCCACTCAACAATGTAAACTTGTCTTATTAGCTCTCCACTGCATTATGCTTTAGTCCTTTTTACTTGTAAAATTGACGTCTTCAGAGCGAAACGCGAGACCAACATTCCCGCCATCACCACAAAGCACAAAACCACTCCACCCCATCTTCTCCGTAATGAATACAGCTATTTTTTTTATATTTTTGGAAAGGAAACAGCCGCTTTTCTTCAGAATATTATCCTCAAGACTTTCCTCCAGTCTGCAGCTAACGAAACCGAACTAATCAGCTCATTTAGGTTATTTTGCATGAGAAACAGACTGTTTTTGTTGTTTTCTGCTGGCAAACGGAGAAAAAGAGAATGGGGTGGGGGAAGTCAAGCTGTATACATGGCGCGCTCTCCACTCCTAAAATTGTGTGGCATGAATCCTGATTATCGTCTTTCAAAAAGACAACAGAAACTTGAGACTTTAATTGCAGGGAGAAGAGCACATACTACTTTTCCATCCACACCGCACCGGGAAGTTAGTGGCAGTGGCTAATGCAAATACCATTTCTCGGATACGCACGTAAAATGCACGTTGCGTTCCAGCTCTTCCCAAATTTCCCTCCTCTTGCTGACTTGGCTTTATTTTCAGTGCACTTTCTTCTCTGCTAACAATCGAAAATTCGGGATGCAGAGCACACACACCATGATATGCCTTCCTCCCAGTTTTTTTTCTCTAGTCAAAAAAAAACTTTGTTCCGAGATCATCTTTAAAAAGCAGTAGAAAGTAGGGACCAGTGGTGGAACGGCTTTTTGCTGCATTCCCATTTCTCCCGAGTGGGGAAAAAAGAAAAAAAATCAGAGTGAGGAAAGGACTTCATATACATGACGGCATCCTTTTTTTTGGTGTGGTGATGAGTGCGAAGTAGGTTGGTTGGCGACTGATAGCGCTCTAGCGATGACTCCATGCTGTGCTGGAGATGGAGGCAGATGAACACTGAATTTGAATGTGATACAGGAAAAAAAGAGTATAAAAAAGAGCAGCAGCGGACATATTTTTTTCTCCTCTAAAAAAAGAGAAAGTGAGAGGACATCAGAGACAAGAGTAAAAAAAGGAGAGGAGAAAACAGAAGAGAAAAAGGCCATTAGAGATAAATAGATCATATTGCCATGTTCCAGTCTCTCGTAATTGGTTTCTTAATTAGCCTGCTATTAGGGCCAACACTCGGGCAGATTTCACTAAAAAAAGACAGCATTCACGGGATACACAGACGACGTGCTTTTCAGAGCAGGCCATTGCCAGAGAAAGAGAGAGAAAATGCCGACTCTGTAAAAAAAAACTTTGTCCCGAAAATGAAAAGCTTTTTTACAGTGTATTCTTGTCACCAGTGTGCTTATTGAGCTGGGATGGATCCCAATGAAATATTTGGTTAGGGACATGGACAGAATCACTTTCTCTTTAATTGGGAGTGAGAGAGGGAGTAAAAAAATATATATAATCAATAGTACAAGTGTACAACTGTATTGGATTAGTTTTTACGGGTGGATGTGGAGAACATTTTTAATCTCATTTCCTTTGTCAGTCGCCAACCTATATTTTCCTTTTTACCTTCCGCTCTATGTCCCGTTTCCTCCAAATATCATTGTCAGCAGAGTACAATATTTTGGGGGAAATGTAGGATACTGTGAGCAGAAGGCATCCGTCATATTACCCAATTGAAAAAAAATCAGTGAAATGTATATTCCTGGCTACTTGCGGGAAATTGGTTTTGCGCCGGGTAAACATCATCAAATATACACTGTCTTTTGTCACCTACTTTTCCCATTCAAGGAAAGCCCTTTAACAATGCCATTCCAACAATAAGGAAACAAGTGGAAGGTATCATCATCAGCAAGTACTTTTGGGTGTAATGCACAAAAAATATATATTTTTTATAAAGGGAATATATGCTCTGATGCAAGCGCCAGATCCACTTTTTTTCCCTCTCACTCCCATCATCACTGTCGTTCTCGTATATTGACATGAACATCAGAGCCCATTCATGGTGATCCCCCACTAGTCTTCTTCTTTAAGTCAAGTTAACTCACTTTTTTTTAGTTTCCTCTCGGAAAAGAGGAATAAGTGGAAATCCTTCTTCAAAATGTATGTGGAATCTCATGCATTATTTTTTTTTCAATTCCACCCCGCGCCAAGATAGAACGAGAAAAGGAAACTTTCCATGAAAATGAAAACGAATGGATTGAATCCTTGATGACGGGGACGGGTAGAACGATTTCCACTTTCCACTCCTGAACAAGTTGTACATTTGTAGTGAAGGGAAAAATGTATTCCATTTTCAAGTTGGAAAATCGACAGAAAATAGAAATTATATATATTCGCAGTACATCTCCAAAAAAAGAGTGGGAAAACGTATTCCTGGAAAGGAAGGACGGGAGCACGTCATTTTCCTCTCCTCTTTTTCCTTCCCTAGAAAAAAAACTTTTTTTAAGTTGAAAGGAGGCTGACAAGTTGACATGCTACATTATTATGGAATGTGACAACATCCATCCACATCCACACAAGTGAAGAAAACACTGCTCTCATTCACGTATGGTGAAAAAACGGAGAAAAAAATTTCTTCAATTTTTTCCCTCCTTATTCTCCCTGCTGCAGGCGAGCTGTACCCTGGAAAAAAATGTAAACAAAATTTGTGTCAGATTGCAAAAGATTGCAAAGAAAATGATATCTCTCCCCCTCTTATACTCAGATCCTTGCGTATTTACACAGATATTACGTCTTTCCTGCGGATCTGATTGAGTAGGCGGGAAAAAATATATTTTAGTCGATACTCACGACCTGTGGGTAGAAATAAAAGAGTGGGAGTAGAAAAAGAGAGAAAAATACATTTGAAAAAGCGCGGGAGCACCGAAATTGAAAGAGCTTCTCAGCTTCTCTCAAACATTTTCTCCAATTTTCACCTATTTCCATTTAATTTTGATCAAGGAATGGATTTCCCTGGAAGTTTTTAGCCCGAAGTATACATTTTCTCCAGTTTTCTAATGATTCCAGATAATTAAAAAGTAGGGTAAATTTTTTTTACCGAAAGGAAATACTTCTTTTCGAGTTTTCCTTCCTTTGAAAAAGTGAAAAGTTAATCCTGTGAGAAAAATACATACTTTTCCGTTTTCCTCTTATCCTCCGGCTCTGTTTTTTCTGATGGAAAATAATTTTATTTTTTTAGTAAGAAAAAAAGTATTTTGGCGGGAAACTTGGGTGTGGGAAGTGTAAAATAAGGTTAGGTAAAAAAATACGTAATCCAGCGGGGATATTTTTTTTGCAGTCGATAAATCTTTTTTCCCGCTTTTCGTCTTTTTTTTCACGACCGGTGTGCTTTTCCTCACATTTCCTAAACAGCAGAAAACACGGATTTTCTCGTACATTTGCATAATAAATGTGTGTACATTTTCCTTCGCATCCATTTTTTCCGTGGCGCTTTCCATCTCGTAGGGGAAAAGGGTGGAAAAAAGTGAGTAGCTGGCGATGGTGATGGCGGGAGTCTGGTGGAGTGAGTGCATTTAGGAAGAAATGTATTTATCCGATTATTATTGTCTTTGACTGCCTAACCAAGCCAGTGCACATTTTGAGTTTTCGGCGGAAAATGTATAATGGAATGTGTTCATGGGTGAGTGCTTGAAAAAAATGAAATTTGACTGCAGTGCCATATGTGCCCACTTGAGTTGAAGAAAAATGCACACAGTTCTTCGAATTCTTTATGGCAGTTATGGAAAAGAAAATCTGTTTGTGCTGTACGCAACAGGTTGGGAAATGGGAAAATTATTGGAGTGGATGGTGGATGAAGAAGTACGGAGGGGAGGGAGGAAATGTGCGTTTCAAAACAATACTATTTTCACATTTTTTCCTGGTAAGGAATAAGGAAACGGGAGGCATGTGCAGTTGACAGATGTGCATTTTTCAAAATAAACCGCCAGAGAAAATCTCTTTTTTTTTGCTAGAGTACAATTTTAGCCGATCACGGAAGAAAACTAGAAGGGCAAAAAATTATTAATAAAGTTGTATATATTTTTTTAAAAAAACTTGAACAGTTCCCCCAAATATTGACGACTCAATGAGCAGCTCAGATGTAATAGTGCGGGAGAACAGCAATGTCAGTCTAAGCTGTCATGCAACTGGGTCGCCGGAACCGGATGTGAAGTGGAGACGGGAGGACAACGAAAACATACGAATCAACAGAACATTCGCAGGTATCCTTTACCCCAATTTAGTTTCTCTCCTAAGGAAAATATTTTTTTTCATATAGCAGTGTCTTCTCAACTTTATGAATAATTTTTTTGCAGTGACTGAATGGCTCGCGGAAACTTTAGACCTGACGCGAATCAGTCGATTGGACATGGGCGCGTATATGTGTATAGCGACAAACGGAGTTCCCCCAGCTGTCTCCAAACGGATCAGAGTTTCAGTGGATTGTAAGCAAAACTTTTTTATAGCTAAAAAATTATCTTTTTAGACCGCACTGAATAAGAACAAAAATTTAAAGAGCGATCACTTCTCCCACAGAATTTTTTGTCAAGGCGCAGCTAGCCACGAACTTCTTTCTTTTTTTTAAAAAAACTGTATATCCAGTATCAGCATCAACATCGGCATCACCAGATATTACACAATTTTTTTCTTAGAAGGAGAGCTGCTGTTCATATAATAAATCCTGTACACCCTTTCCCATAATGTTATTATTAATAATAATACGAAAAGTTTTTCCTGCTTAAACAAGCCCTCATTACGTCTACCAGAGCATTTTTAGTACTCCCAGTCCCAGCATAAGTTTCTTTTTTGGTCTCCATCTCATCTCATCTCCCATCAAACCAACTAATATCGGGCTATGCATAAATGAAAAGTTTTTTTTACTTTCCTCTAGTAGCTCAGACTCAAGTCTTCCAAAAAAAAGCTCTTCCCAGAAAATATGAAATGACAAAAGCAAAGTTTATTTTTTTCAATATTCTTTCCCCAGCCAAGAAAAAAAGATGCTGAGGAGTGGCGGAACCCCAGCCAAACTGTATTTGACTAAGAGTTACGAGAAAGCAGGAAAAAAATTCATATCGGTATTATTATTATTATTGCCCGAAAGAAAGAAGCACATAACGGAGATGATGACGCAGTTGACAATCCCGCCGTCTTTTTTTGGTGGTCTTGTCCTCGTCGTTGTCCTCATCATCCACTAAAATGAGGCTGAGCATTACACCAATAATAATATTGGTTTGGCTTCGGCTAGGATTCTTCGATATTATCTTTTTTAGGGCGCTCATGCTGACGCTGATGATTCAAGACGAAAAAAAAATCAGTTTTACTTTTTTTCCCGCTACAGTGTAACGAGTAACCAGTAACCGCTGTTGTAATACTTCTGTTACGGAGATTACATATATTTTTTTTGTTTTTTCATCGCTCCTTCTGGAAGAGATACGTAATGACTGTGCGGAGGCGGACGCCCTAAGATTAGGCATTGGCTGTAGGCACTAGCCTTCCAAGCTGGCGGCAGATGGTCCTTCATATAATAAAATGATATGTATGAAGGGATGCATTTTTCAGAGCAGAATCACATCTTCATCATCCATATCTCTACATCTTAAAGAGAATAAAGAAAAAAATATTGTCTGGAAATACTAATAATCTCATCTTTCATTTACAGAGAACTATCAGTGTTTATTCCGGCCTTCCTATAAATTGCACGCAGCCTACGCACTTTTTAAATAGCTTATTGTAAATAGTGTTATTTCTTTAGATAAATGCGTACAAAAATTACCTCATTAAGTGGGCTGGTATGTCATTCAGAAATGTAATAAAATAGCGATTCTTTCCTGTAGCTAAAATAAGATTCGAAATGCATTTCGAAGGGGAGAGCAATTTCGACGTGCAAAGTTTTTGATGCTCTTGAGGAAATCGTGTTTACACGGCCACAAGTAAATGTAGGATCTAAGATTAATATTAAATAAAAAATATTAAGCAACTTCCTTTTCGTTGCACTTGATGCAATATTGTCTTTTCTTAAAACTCGGAAAGCACTTTCAGAATTCTCGGCATAGGAAACCCAACATATATGGACTTCATGCATTTGAAATGTGCTGGCTGTACTGATGCCAAAATTAAATGGCAGGGCAATAAAAGATAACTTTTAATAAGAGACTAGATAAGAGAGCGTACTTTCTAGTCACATAACAATCATCTTCTCTTCTACTTCTATCCGAGGTAAAAATTACCCACATTGAAAAAACCTAACGTAATGGTAAGTAGTTTGTTGCATAATTGTAGAATTATCGGCGTCTAACTTAGCACATTTTCTCTATTAAAATCATTCAACTTTTGGCGTTTTTCTAGTCCATCTTCATGAAAAATACACCGCGCGTCCCTCTCTCTCGAACCGTCCATAGCACCCCTTTGCAGCCCCGATTCCGCATTGCGCGTAGAGATACCGTGCACAAAAAACACATCCACGGCTTTCTTCTATTTTGTATCCACCTTCACCATCTCCTCTTTTTCCTCTTCAACCTTAACAAGGTTGACGTGAAGAAAAGTGTCAGAGTCAATAAATGCATCTTTCGTTTTTCCCCGCTCACCATTATTTATAAAAAAGGGAAGCAGTGAAGAGGAGACCGCTGGGAATTTCAAATTGAGAACATGACGTACCAACATCACATCACTCAACATAAAAAATATAGGTGTACACTTGATAAAAAAGGATGAAGGGATGTAAATGATTCACTTTTTTCCCTTTTTTAAAGGATCCTCCGTACGTTTTCTGCTTTCACATTTCTGAAAACACGTACCACTCCTCTTTTCCTCTTCTCCTCTTGTCTGACTTTGTTTTGGCTCTTCCCGGTTTTTGTGCGTTCATGCGTTCCCCCTTTTTTCCATTCAGTCTTAATCAGTTTAAGCCCAATCGATACACCGTTCCCTCCGTAAAAAGTCTAGGGACCTTTATCTACTTCTTCCGATATCCCCACAAAAGAATTTGATGCAGCTCTTAAAACATCCTCACCGCTAAGTTTTCAAAGGAAAAAAACCTTCGAAAAAAAGGTGCAGTGAGGGAATTAGCGGGGAAATAAAATAAAAGTTGATACTGCGGTTTTTCAGTACAGCGACGAGGCTGGAAGAACGTTACTCCCTCTTCTCTCCATTCCACCCGAAAATTTATTATTTACGAATACATCTTTAAAATATAAATTTATACTCTCACATCCCCACTTTTATAGACTTTATATTAATTTGTTCTTTTCATTTTGTGATCACTCCGCACTCCGCAGACAGTAGGGATAAAAAAGAATCACGAAGAAAATGAAAAGGAACGTGTGGGAGGAGAAAACAAATGCAGCGCGACAAGTGCACCAAAGTACAAATGAAAGTGTAATAAATGCAAAGAGACAAGGGAAATGAATGATGATGATAGCCACAAAAAAGCCTTTCCACATAGTTATGAGCTTCCCATGTGCATCTTTGTCGGGGACGACGATCACGCTCATGATCATTGTCAAAACGTGGTTGCGGCTGGGCGTACATCTTCCGTCCTTTTTTGCAGTTTTCCACTAAAAAGGAAATAATTTCAATCTGTTCGCTGTGATCATTGTGCGTTCATTCATTTCCAGTTGCAACGGGAGCCAGACAACAAAAAAATATTTGGAAGAGGCTTTTCCTCTACGATGGCTGCTGACTGCTGATGTTGCGGTGGAAGGAACGCGTAAAAATATGCCGATGTCAATTTACAGTAGTAGTTTGTAGCGGTAGTGCTGGTGGTGGAATTTTCACGCTCTTCCTATTTCCTACTTTAACAATCGTACAAAATATATCCCAATCAGTGGAGAGTAGTCAAGAGAGAGAGAGTGGTATAGGCACCAGCTGGTCTACATCAGAAAATGATTTCCTGGATCTGTCACTCTTTGAAAGGAGTACTGTTGATGGTTTTTTATTCCTTCCCATTGAAAATTGCCATTGTCCTGCGTTCCCTCCCTCTTTCCCCTGAAACTTTTCCTACAAGGATGTCAACACAGACATGACACATGCTTTCCATTCAAATGATGATGTTTTTCCCCAAAAATACTTCACGTGTTTAGTAGTGTGAATGTATAAACTGATCGAGAAATGGGAAGTACTGAAAAGAAAGTTTTCTCCTTTCCCCATTTCCAAATGTATCAATCAGCAAATCATTTCCGACTCCTATTATGTATTATCATAACAGACTAGATCAGAAATCCAGCTGAGCACTTTCTCCTTCTTTTTTTGCCAAAAGATAAAAAAACTGCATTTGCATGAGAAATCGGGAGATATTCTGTGTAGAAAAAAATATCAAAGGAGAAAGAGAAGATTTAATAAAAAGTGGAATGCGTGAGTCGTGTGAATGCTTTCACATGTAGATTTTCCCTTTTTTTGTGCGGTGCCTACGTGGAAAATGGCGAAAGAAGATTAGAGTGAATGGGAATGACATTTTCTTTACGCATTTTGCATACAATTTTCTCTGGTGATGTACTAAACCACTTTTTTTCTTCTTTCGCCCCGTTCAATTTCACTTCACCAGAAATCTGAATATGGTGGGGTGTTTTTTTATCAAGGTGAAGTAGAAATGGAATAGATTTTTTCGAGCTTTCTTCTGCCAAAAGAGAAACCAGAATAAAAATAAGTGCCTTTCACCTACAATAACCAAATCGGAGTCATGAGCATCTCCGGAATGAAAAGTTTAGGCAAAAGTCAATAATGCAAAATGTGTAAAAAAAAAGTAAGGGAAATGCTCAGTTTTTATTCTCTTGTATATGCACTGCACTTTCACAAAGTTCAGAGGGTGAACGGCAGAAATATTTTTTTTGGTAGAGGTAGGAAGGGATTAATGGAAGGAATAATGCAAAGTTGTAAAAAATCATTTGAATCCGGGAATCCTTATCGGTGCAGATATAAAAAAACTATGTGGGTATATGCCGGAAAAGGGGAAAACGGTGTATTTACCGAGTATGCAATATCCCGCCATAAAAAGTTATAAATGAAATGGCAATAGTAGCATTTACCCCAAGTAAAACGCTGAGTTTGCCAGTGCTATGAACTGCAGTCAGGGAAAATCAGTCGGCGGATAATAGCTCGCAAACAAACAAAATAGGGAGAAGAGGGAAAAGAGGAAAAGGTAAGTAATTTTAATCAAGGAAATGCATCGTAAATCTGTCTCCGGCTTTTTGACCCCCTCTGGCTTATATTTTCCCTCCCTTTCTACTTTTCTATCTGGTGGGAAGGAAGGAGTAAAAGCAGTGGCGCTATATTATGCCGGCTTCTAATCTTTCCACTACAAAGTTTTCCTCGTCGTGTGCGATTTAGCTAAAGTGGTTAAATTCGTTTAAATTTTCCCTTCGTCTCCCTACTCATGACTCCGCTCCTGGTTTAATTGAATTGAAGTGAAGGCTACTTACTTAAAAAGAGAAAGGTTTTTCAAGGCTCAGGAAAATCAATTCTTTTCAATATTTTGTTCCCTTAAACTTGAAAAAATGGGATGAATATGCAGGATGAGCGGAACGGGATATGGGATATGTTAAAAGGAGAAAAAAATATGGGATGGCAATCTGCTCCTTTTTATTTCTCATATGTCACTGCCAAAAAAGTTGTATTGTTCGGCCAGAGGGCTACCACGACAGTACCGCACCAGCACTGCCACCATCTTTTTTTTCTTGAAGAAAGAGGGAGATTGAGATGACCACTTAATGGCTCAAGTGGTCTCTTCACTACAAGAAGGAAGTAAGCAATGTTATATCTCCACTTTTCTTGAAGGAAGCCAAACAGGACAATGAAAATGGAAGAAAAATGGCCCTTATATCTTCCCCTTCCCTTTTTTGGATGGAATATTGGCCATATTGGAGTAGATTGAGAGTTTTCGTGGAAGGAAGAAAATATTGTCGGCGTATTTTTTGCTAGTCGGTTCCTCCTGTAAAAAAATGCGGTAACGGAATGTTGTGCAATCTGGAAGAAGAAAGGAGGAAGAAAATGATATCTTTTCTAGCATGCACTACAAGCGATATCCTACTTGTTTCCAGATTTGTGAACAGTGAAGAGGAGGAGGTGGACGGGAATGTCCTCCGCGTTTTTTCTGATCATTTTTCTGCTTCGCAAGCGATTGTCTGGCTGTTGAGGAGGGATACGTCAAATGGAATATTGTCATGTGGTGTGGTCACTTGACCTCTTACAAATCGCCGGTTTTTTGTTCTGGTTTGGATGCTCTCTGAGAAAGAAAGGGGAACGAAATATTGAAATTGAAGCAGGAAATAAAAGGAGCCGTGGGCCGTGAGCTATGTATTGAAGTAGAGAATGTATGCAGCTATGTTAGGCAGTTGAGAAAATTGTGTCCTCGTCGGCTCCTTTTTTGTATGGGCAGAGTGGGCGATTGAATAAAAAGAATTTTTTTTTCCTGGAGGTATTGTCCACGGCCAATTTTTTTGCATTTAACCTCGTTCTCAGCTCGTGCAGCCAGCTAAAATAAAGTGAATTGAGGGCAAGTGGGAATGTGAGCAAGGAGAAGGAGCAGAAAATCCCGGATTCGATTGGGGGAGAGTGCCAAGTTTCCTGTTTTGCTGGGGATGGTGATTCGGTGCGATGCAAAAAACCTAAATTAAAAATCGATCCAGTTCTTTTTAATCTTTGGAAAAAGAGCAGAAACGGCTCAAGGAAAATTACCGAACCAAATGCGGAAATAATTTTTTAACTTTTCTTACTCCTTTCTTTGTCATAATGAAATTTCGATGCGCTTATCTGATCCAAAACAATTATATTTTACTACCTCAACAAAATTGTTTGTCATGAAATTGATTGTGAAATGACTTTGCCCAAAAATGCATCAAAGCGATTGGACCAAATGCAGCAAAATTTTTCGACTTATTCTCCTGCACTTCCTGCCAAATCTCTTTTCTAATTTCTTTGATGACGGCAATTTAAATTCGTCACGGAAAAGTACAATGACGAGCTGGTGCGTCCTTTACCAGCCCAGATATATTTTTTTCTGTCTTTAATAGGAAAGCTGAGCCAGTCTCAGCTGAGAGTGAGAAAGGGAAGAAAGTATCAACTTTCCTTATTTCCCCTATTTTTCTCCTTTGCGAACTAAACTGCGCACCAAAACGCACGTAAGATGGAGATTGATAGAGAGCAATAAAAAAAACCTCGCTTCTTGTCTCTGATTCCGCTCACATCACATTCATACCCTCTCCCTGTCATCACCATCCTCATCTACCTCCTCATCATACATTTTTTATATGACGAAGGTACTAAATGTAAGACAAAAATATCTTTCGGCTTCCTACAAGAAATACGATAGTATCTGATTTCTCCTCTTCTTAATCAAAGTATCAACTTTCCTTATTTCCCCTATTTTTCTCCTTTGCGAACTAAACTGCGCACCAAAACGCACGTAAGATGGAGATTGATAGAGAGCAATAAAAAATCCCGCTGCTTGTCTCTGATTCCGCTCACATCACATTCATACCCTCTCTCTGTCATCACCATCCTCATCTACCTCCTCATCATACATTTTTTATATGATGGAGGTACTAAATGTAAGACAAAAATATCTTTCCCTTCCTACAAGAAATACGATAGTATCTGATTTCTCCTCTTCTTAATCACCATCCTTGCAGCGGAAAAGACCAGAAACATGTACCAAAATTCCTTTTCCTTCCTTCCTTTTTCTGTTAACAAAGCGAAAGCGAATTACTACTTATAATCATTCCCCATCATCAAATCCACCTTCTCTGGGAGATGTCGACATCATCAAACAAAAAAACTTGCTCAGTTTGATTTTCATCAGTGAAAAAAAAATATTCCGATTATTATAAAAGAAATAATCAGATTTTCCACTGCTTCCGGCAGCAGACTACAATTTTTTATTTGATTGTGATATGTCCCGTGAGACAAGTGCATTTTTATGGCCGACTATTTTATTATTAATTATTATGCTGAATTACGGATGAAAATGAAATGAGCTGTAGTTGTACGTTTATATAAATGGGGAGATATATATTTTAAAGAAGGGAAAACGTTTCTTCGGGTACAACTGGGAAAAGTAGAGCTGAAAATGTGAGAGAGAGGATATGGACCAAGAAACGGAACTTTTGGCGGAAAAATTCTTTAGCGAGAGTTAGTTGTGTGGACTTGGACATTTTATCGTTCCGTTATCGGCCACTATCTCCTTTTTTGTTGTTGTGCAGCAATTTTCCCAACTTTTTTCTTACTTGTGCACTCAACCATTTATGCACATGGTTGGAAAAGAAGCACGAGGCAATTTTTTCTTCATTTTTTTGCTTCTAGTACCAAAGCTACAACACCAAAAAAGAACTGGAAAAAAAAGTTTAACGAATTTTTTTCTTCACTCCTCTATCATTTTCCGATATATGGCCGACTTTCATTTTATTGTTGTTTTTTTGCTCATCGTCATCATCAGCATCATCTTTCATCAGTGATGGGCTCACATTATTTCATCCATATGGGCTTACAGAACACATATTTTCAGTACTGGAGACTGGCAAACTAACCCCCAAACAATTTTTTCTCCCGATAGCGACACAATTTTTCTACATTTCTGTTTCCTAGAAAAAAAACTTGGGCGTAAATTCCAAGTAATTCAGCGCTGATGATCTTCCTATTTCCAAGGTCTTCTCAGACTTCTTTCTATGAAAGTAAAAAAGTGACCAAATGAGAAGTATTGTATCAGGCAAGAAAGCTGCGTAGTTGTAAGTTGTTGTGTACTTTTCTTTCTTTTTCTTCCGTGTCACTTGGAAGGAAACTTGACTCCAATCTACCTCCTCGTCATTATCAATGAATAGAAATAGGAAGATATTCCTTTTGATTTTTTTACCTTGTCCCCATTCCCTTCTTCGGCTGATAGCTGATAGTTGATGGCGTGAATGGAACGGCGCGTGGGTGATTGCACTATAAGCTTGAAGATAGAGCGGGACGAGGAATGGTGTTCGGGGAAGATAAGAAAAGACTTTTAGTTTGTTCTTCTTTCTTTGGGATGATGGGAGAAACAAGAGAAATCAATGGACCATGTTTACTGCAGTTTACCTTTTTTATATTTTTTGTTAGCACTGGAAATGTTTACAGGGAAAATTATATCTTTCGGAGAAAGTGGAAAAAAAAGTTTTTTGCTCGGTGGGTGGAAGAAAAAGAATGTATTGCGAAAGTTGTCATTGTAGATAAAAGGAAAATGGGGATGTGGATTGGGGAGAATTGCCATCAGTAATAATTTTTGGTGATTGGGCAAGAATGCAGTTTTCGGTTGGATGCTGGATATGGATATGCAGCTGTGAGAATAGCAGAAGTGAAAGCATTGTTAGATAGTTTGGGATTGGTATGGGATATTGAAGAAAATATATATTTTTTTATGTATTTTGATGAAGATTTATGAAAGCTGTAGTGTCTTTAGATATCATATGCCTTTATTTGTTTATTTTGTGCAGTTCCCCCAATGCTGTGGATTCCCCACCAACTGATTGGAGTACCGCAAGGATTGCCAGCAATGTTGGAATGCACTACGGAAGCCCACCCGGCATCTCTTAACTACTGGACGAAAGATGATGGACATATGATACATGACACTGCCAAGTACAAGACCCACATTAGTGAGGGGACACCTAAGTACAAAATCCACATGGCCCTAACCATCAACGACGTCACAAAAGCAGACTTTGGCAAGTACAAGTGCATCGCGAAAAATCCGAGAGGAGAGACAGAAGGAGAAATTAGGCTATACGGTAACAACAATTATTAACATACCTAACTGCTTTATACAGACACACCTATGTATTCAATTTTACTTTACGGACAGCAGAGCATCGAGAAAACACCGTTGGGATCTACCTATTTAGGAACCCTATTTGTTGAAAACAATTATTAAACGACGTCAAATTTTGCCTTCAATTTTTTTTCGCAATTCGCATCCAGGAAATTAAAAGTCTCCTGATTACTTTTTTTCATGCCATCCTTTCACCCCAAACAATATAAAAAGGCTCTCTCATGGACTCATGGATTCAATGAACTCATGGACAGGAAATGCTAGTGACTTTTCTTCCTATTTTTGATCTCTCTTGAACTCACTCCAGTAACAACAAAAAGAGTGAAGAGAGTACTACAATGTATTTTTTTTCTTACTCCCTATCCCCATCACTCTGACTTTGACTGCGCCATACGTCTTTTTCCTTCTTTCAATCTCCACAACTGTCCAAAAAATATATATGAAAGGGTGTCACTTTTTTTTCTTCACTTTCAAAATAAATAACCTACACACTTTATTATATTTCACTCACTACAAAATAATGTAATATGGCAATATTATCATTATTCCCATAGTGTGTTCTGTTATTGAGCTCCTATTTATTAATTTCCGCTCTTTTTTCATCGCAGTGATGATGACGGAAGCATTACTATTTTTTTCTTTTCAGAGTCCCCGCCATCCACAACGACTACAGTCCCGACGACAACGACAAAAATGGGGAAAATACGACAGAAGGGTAAGGGTAAGGAAAAAATATCAAAAAAATATATTGTCATCATTCCCCTATCCACTCACTCTTCTCAACAGGAGCAATAATAATCATCATAAATAAATTCTTAACCCGTTCACTTCACACACTCTCTTCTCATTGCATTAATCCTCTTATATCTTCTTTCTTTCTTTTGTACTCAATAATAAAAAAAGGCTATCCCTCAGACAAAAATGACAATAATGATGTCTCCTATTTTCTCTGAGAAAAGGATTCCGAATTTTGTTTCTTTTTCCTTTTTCACCATAAAACTAATATGCACTTTTGGAGTTTCCAAATTAAGCGAGGATTCTTCTTACCTCCACAAAATGTGAGAGAGGGGAGGGGGTAGTTCAATTATATCTAGAATGGATCCATACTTGACATATGAAGCTTGTTATATTTGTATGCGAGGCTTACTGACTTTCTCTCCTTTTTTGTTTTCTCCGTGTTTTTTGTCTGATGATGGTGTGCTGGTCGTCATCATCGTGTAGATCAAAAGGATAGTGGTGCATCTAATCGGAACCCTAGCTCGTTAGCGATAGGATTCTCGGAAAAAGGTAAACGAAATACTTTTTTCTCTCTTATTGCCTCTTTCCTCCCATATAAAAATAAGAAAGTACGTTGTAACGTTTTTTTTGCAACATTTTCGGGAGAAAATTGTTAGGATATTTTTTGTCTTCTGTGAAAAAAAGAAAAAAATACTATATATTCCCCGCTTTTTTCTCCTTCTCTCTCTCTCTCTCTCTCTCTCTCCACCTCGTCTCTTTTTTCTCTCTTTGTGTCATTTTTTTCGGTTTTGGCTTTTTACATCTGTATCAGATCTTGTGTCAGCGGGTCCGATGGAAAGAAAAAAATACGCTGGAAATGAAAATGTCTCTCTCTGTCTGGGAGTCTCACCTTCATTTGCTCTTTTTTCTGTTGCTGCCTCAAAAATATCTCACTGCAGTAGAAAAGGGAAGAATTGGGAGGGTGGTGGTGGAGGTTGTAACTGTAGTGGGGGTTTGTGCTGAAGCATTGTTTATCTGTCTTTTGTTAAAGTCCGGGAAGGGAAAGGACCTTTTATTTTTAGAACTTTTTTTGTGCCTTTCTCCACTCTCACAAGTTTAAGGACGTCGTTCGTGAAAAACGTTTTTTTTTGTATATTCCGGGGAAAAACGTATACCGCAAAAATACCAGATACTGTTTTTATTAGTGTGGAATTCGTTCTAAATGAAAGCTGTACTCATCTAGAGAGCACTGCTGGTTCAAGTTACTTCATTTTCTATTAAAAACTGCAGTGCATTATTGCTTTTGCCATTTTTTATTATAATTATTTCATCCCGACTTTCAACACTTATCCACGTACATCCCTTTTCAATGAGCTGCCTCTGCATGTTGTCCTTTTTCCTTTTTACGTACATTGACTTTCCTGCTAAACACTAAAGACGAGGATGAGGAAGAGAGAGAGCAGATGGTTAACTTGTTATTTCCAGTTTAATTGGATGACAAACCACAAAGTCACACCAGACCAGTGTGGAGGCAAGCAACAGCACAACTTTTCAGCTTTTCCACACATCCTCAATCCTCATCCTCCTCTCATCTTTCTTCTCATAATTCTCCCTTTTGTATTCAGTTCAACAGGAACATACACAAAAAATTTTTTGGTCTCACTCGAACCATCCTCCAAAACAAAATGAGTTGTAGATTGCGCTACAACTACATGCAAAAAAAGATACAGTTTCTATTATATTTCCGTGCATTTTGAAACCAGACATTTTGGGAGTGTAAAAGGCGCTCAGTCACACTTCCCCAATCTTTACTGTTTTTTGTGCACAGTGCACCACGCCAAAGTGAAGTAATAATGAGTGGAGAAAGTGGAAGCTTTTAAGCCATTACCACCATCACTACCGCCACCACCACCACTGCTAACAAGAGAAATAAGCAATTTCAGTCTAGCCTTTTGTATTATGATGATGTCACGCCATTACGGGGAAAAGATGCATATCTTCCTCTCACTTCCTCGCTCAGTAGCAAAATATCCCTGTGGAAGATATTTTCTCCGGTGCTGTAGTGGTGGTATGGTGGCGGTAGGGATTTTGGTGGTTGGAGGTGGTGGCATTTTCCTTTTCTCACCAGAGACGGAGTGAAGGCCGGAGTGTTGTTTAGCTAAAAAAAAAGTATATTAAAGTGAGCATAACGACAGAGCACTCCCACCGTCTTTTGTCTAGAGAGCTCTCTCACTGCTTTCTCACGCACTTAGCGTAGCATGTGGCCATTAGCGCGTTTACTTTTCATCCTCGTGACATAAATTGAGTCACCCGAGGAAAATTACACAACAATAAACAAGTGTTTTTAGTAAATGATTTTGCGTAAAATAGCGCTACCCTTTTGTGTCCCTTTGTAGTTATTTACATTAGCAAAAAAAGTGCTGAGAGCTATGACTAGCTGACCTTGTCCTGTTTGCAAGAGAGAAAGAGGCGGGGAGACAGACAAATACATTTTTTCCCTCATTAACTTTTTTCTCTTTATTACATGGCACTATATTTACTTAAATATATTTATTTTTGTGTTTTTTTTTCGCACAGGAGAGTTCAGCTCAAACCTGAACACAGTGGACAAATCACAAATCCGTTCGACCAAATCAGCAACAAAGAGCAGCTCGGGCTCCGGTGGACTTGGCGTTAGGAGCTCAGACTGGCCTGAAGGTAACAGTCCATGTAAGTCCCCCATCATTAATCATCCTTTCACCAGCTCGCCCCCTTTTCATCCTTCTTTTTTTCTCCTATCACACTTGCTTATTCCTTTCTCAATTCACGGATTTCAATCTAAATTCAGATATTGGGACTCTTTCCTTCCAAGCTATATGGACATAGCCACACTCTGTACATTACTCCCACCTCCAGATAAAATAGGTCCCAGTTGGTAAAGGTCTCTCTTGCTCTCTGGGAAAATCCGACCACATGCTATTGCCTTTTCCTTTGCTGTTGGCAAATGAATGAGTCGTGCTCAATAGGAATGACTCCATGAAAATAGCTTAACGTTTGGGACACCGAAAAAAAGTCTTTTTTTTCTTCCGATTCTCCTTCCATATATGCCTTCCATCACCAAAAAAATAGAAGACGAAGTATAAAAAAAGAGAGAAAAGCTCATCAATCCAGTTGAGCAGTTGCTGAGCAGTATTATTTTCTCTTTTATACGGAAGGTGAAAGAAGAGAAGCGATCAAAGTTAAGCACCGTGTGGTGGGGCATGTGGTTTTTCTCCTCAAACTCTCTTTTCATTCCTTCATTCACTTCACTCACTACTCACAAATCCGCTAAAAATATATATAAAAAGTGTACATCCATCCTCTTCTCTTTTCATCATATCTCAGTCAAGTCAATGCCTTCGTCGTCGTCGTCACTAACGCTAAAACTACACAACGCTGAACACCTTTTTTAAAAACATATAGGCACCCTAACTTAATATTAGGTACCTTGCCCATGCCAGACTACGGCCATCAAGTCAAATCACAGTTCGCACGGTTCACGATCAACCATCTAATAAATACCTTGAGCATTTACTATGACTCCTGCGAGGGAGAAGAGGTGCTATTGTTCAAGGAGATTTAGTGACTGTAAAAGGCGATGATGATAAATCAACAACATTTCATCCAGTTATAGACATCACATCACAAGCTACCCCCACTGTCACCTTTTTTTTCTCTGCTCCGATAAAACCAACCAAAAAATATTCTTTCTTGGAGGAATACATGCTTTCTTTTCTACTCATGTGTGTAAACCAGCTTTTCTTTTTTTATTCTTATCATACATCGTATCAGAAAGTAGCGATAGCGGTAATCGTCAGAAAGGAAAGGAATGTAGAATGGGACTGAAGACGGGTATATCACATTAACCTGTCCTTCCGTTAAATTCCCTTTTTTATTATTCTTATTCAGCGACTTTTAGCCCTATTGTTTGCTGAGTAAGGGAGAGTTCAATATAGTAAAAAAAAGAAATGTGAATGGTTTGATTTTTTTGGACTTTTTAGTCTATTTAAGCAAATAAAAACTGTGAGCGTAGGCGAAAAAGTAGAAAAAGCATTAAAGAGGATTTTTTGTACGGTGGGGAGTACGGTGGTTTGTTTAAGTGCAATAAAAATTGGTAAACAAGCAATATTTTTGTGGTGGATGTGGTGAGTTATAATGCTTTAGTGGGCCAACAGAGAGTATTTACTATTTACATATTTCACCGAAAAATATTTCACTTCCAGTCAAAAAGCCAAAAAAAAGAAGAAAGAAATGGATGGGGATTTGGGAGTCAATGCATTTTCAGTAATCCGAAAGAGGCTTTTGTTTACATTTTTATTTTTATGAAAAAAAAGTGGAGCAGGCTTCAAATATATTTTTGTTGATGTGA
This sequence comes from Acrocyrtus sp. NNG-2020, assembly GCA_027744115.1. NCBI lineage: Eukaryota > Metazoa > Arthropoda > Collembola > Entomobryomorpha > Entomobryidae > Acrocyrtus > Acrocyrtus sp. NNG-2020. The sequence goes on from JAHZND010001024.1 coordinate 21,577, forward strand.
ATAAACTTCTATAGCGTGATGGGTCTATGCACATAGCTACAGAAAATTTTTCCTTTCATCGTTTCATCCTTTTGTTTTCCTTGTGAAAACATTTTGCATTTTGGGATGAGACTGACATATGACTTTTTCCATGGATTAGTGTTAGTGTTTTCGAGCTGGAGCTGAAAGCATAACATACCTTGAAAAAAAAGTGATGAAATATGAGATGGGAAAGAGTGTAACCAAATATTATGAAAACTGGAATATTTTTATCTATTCATACACCCCGAAATAAAAAAAGGCTCATCATTTTGTCATCATGAAAGACAAGTATCAGAATACTATTTGCTTTTGGATGGGTGAGAGAGAGAGAGAATAGCAGAAAATAATCATTTTTCGTCGGTGATGATGAGTGATGATCCCAAAAATGGTTTAGTGGAATGGGAATGAGGAGGCGATGCGCGATGCACCACATGACATAAAGGAGTGCAAATATTGTATTTAGTTACTGAAACTGAATAGGGATAATCCAAACATGAGTGTGCCACTGCACTTTCCCATTTTATTAAATGAATGGAGAGTCGTGAATACCCAAGCTTCATATCTGTATTACCTTCCTTTGCTGCACACGAATGTATTTCGCCCTTAAAAAGGGAGAAAAGTCGTAATAATCGGAGAATCCATAAATAATATTTTCCCCTCTTGAGTCAAGAGTGAAAGACAGAATCAAAAAGTCATTTTGAGGTGGCAGTAGTCAGGTAGGGAGCTGGAAAATAACTTTGTCTGGAGTGACTAGCGACTATAGTGACTAGCTTTTTTATGACAACTTTGACTCAATAGAAACGGAACTCTTAACGGGGTATAATGTGCTGAAAATGAAAGGAAATCAAAATAAAACCACAGAAAAATTGGGAAAAATCAGACAGAAATAAATGAGTTTGTTTGTGTGCGTGCGTGTGATTTACGGACAGAGTTTCGACAAGGTGACACGCGTGCAAGGAGAAAAGAGGCAAGTTGAGCTGTTCAACCTTGCTTGCACGATACCCTTTTCCTCAATTAATTAATTATTCAATTTCCTCATTTTCCACACCCCACTGATCTCGCCTGCAAACATCGTAATTTGTTTTCCACTACAGCCCTCTCTTCAAATTTACTGAGATATGAGAAGGGTTTAATGATTACCCCGTGCTAACTTTGAATTAATTTAATTAATGTGTTTGTGCTCTCTTCTCTATTGTATTGCAGCAAGCACAGGTCGACAAGCGGTGGGCGGAGTACTCCCAATCATTATCAGCATTGCATCATGTCTTATCATCGTACATCCAAGTAGCTTCCTAATAGCTTACGCCTCGTCGTCAAATTTCATATGACTTCTGTAATAGAAAACTACGCTAGATAATTTTTTATGCAACAGTAGCCCCCACTCACTATTTTCTATATAATTTCTTTCTGTGAAAAATGAATGAGTAAAAAAAAACAGAGTCAGAGTAATCGTCGTACTTTAAGAAATGGAATCACGTGTACCATAAAAAGAACGCTTATTATTTGTTACCTCACTTCGTTTCACAGTAACAGTTAGAATAGTTGTACTGGAAGTTCACCGCAGGAGAAACATGATTTCAGATCACAAACAGTCAGCTGCCAGCTTCGTTTTTACATTCCATCGAAAATTTATTTTTGCAGGTAATGGCGATGTCAACTCCCATTTCCCCCATTTTGTTTACTGATCAAGCGTGTAAAAAATTGCATGTTATTAGATACGAGATTTTAGTAGGAAGCAGGTAAGTGTGCTCTTCTATAGGTATCAGCTTGTGCGACAAAAATTAGGTAGGTATATTAATTTTTAGTATTTCGCGAGGATTTTTTACTACGCACGGAGGATTTTGTAGTTTGTTTTAGGCGTGATGCTAAATAAGAGCAATTTTATAAGTGCTAAATTTTGACAATTGAGGTAGAGTTTTACACCGGTTAAAATGTTTAAAAATGTTTAAAGTACATATTTTTAATAGGTTCTATTTGTCTGATATACTGACAGTGAGTATATCAGACAATTACAACCTATTAAGTAACAGCAACTGAGTTTCATCCGGTTACCTATATAATAGTATACTCGGAGGGAGTTCAGTTGCTGTTACTTTATTCTTTGTTTTACCATTCCCGTAAAATCGATGCTCTTTGAAAAAACATCATTTTTTTTAATGAGGTTACTACTTGTTACTACTTTTTGACATTGGGAGCAAAGTCGTAGTTAAAGAAATTTGCTTTTGATGTCTCAAAATGGCTAAAAATACAGTCTCTAATCTTCAATGACAAAAAAGTTAGAAGGAAATAGTTTTAATTAAATAATAAACATTCCAGCCAAACGAGCAAGATATCAACACAATAGCAACATCCAGCAGATTTACTTTTTTTTTAAAAAAAAAAAAGAGATTAAAATCTAGTTCAGCTCATTTCTACTCCCACAACCTACACTGAAAATAAGAGTCATAATAAACAACAATAATGACTTTTACTGAAAACTCTCCTGCCTGGTAAAAAAAAGACTGCTCAGCGAAATCCACTCAGCATCCCCATCAGCAACCCTCCCACAAGTGAGGAGGACAATGATAATGATGTATTCAGGTCAGGGATGTTTATGGTATCCATAAATTAGCATAGAAATGAGAACATTACGACAAAGGAGAAAGGTGAAAGGAATAACATCATCACATCCACATCAACGTCCTACATCCACCTCCAAAAAATAGAATCTGCAGAGTACAAACTACACGGAAATACCAGGAATGCTCACTTGCTTATTTTAACTTTTACGTGATGTGAACATGCATATTATTATTGAGATTTTGAAAGGTAAGGGAAAAACAAAAAACGGAGAAGTGGCTCAAATGGCTTATGTCTTACACTGCAGTAGCAGTAGCTTTTCCTGCCCCAGTCACATACCATTATTTCCTCTTTTTACTCTAAATCACTTCATGATTACATCTTCCCTTTTTAGTGCTTTCCCTCTGCGTATTTACTATTCCTGAGATGATCCCTTGTATGAGCTGTGTATGCCACTCATGTTTATTATCACGCTCATAATTTCACCTCCCGCCGTACACGCAGCAAAACTCTCCCCTTCTCCTTTTGATATCGCCACTGCCACATGTTTTGATTTATTTACTACTTTCCCCTTCTGGATATTTTTGGATGAAAGGTGGATGAAATTAGAATGACTTCTAGGAAATATTTTTTGCAAGTTTTTTATATTTTAGATGGAACTGGGGCAATCTCCCCAAGAAAATAGCAAAGTCAAGACTTTGTAAAAAAAAAGTAGACATTTTTTTAGACAGAGGTACAAATGGATATAACAAACTTTGTTTTGAAGGCTTTACGCAGCGAATTTCAAATCGGATTTTTTTAGCAAGTTCTCGTGAAAATGGTGAACATGTAAATACGTATTCAAGTGCATTTCACTCGAAAAAAGGAAACATTTTATTGGTAGAGGTAGCAAACAAATAATAAACGTTATTGGATATACGGAATTGTAATTTTTAAATGGAGTAAGGTCTAGTATTAACTATCTACAACAATTTAGACTGTGCTACTGTGCTAATAAAAAAAAGTTTGAGTATTTGCATTGTACAGTTTTCGAAGTAAATTCAGTTACTTACACAATATTTTTACAAACTCAACCAAAAAAAAGCTCTGTAGGTGGTAGTGGGGCAATGTGAGAAAATAGAACTAAATCAGTAAGATATTAACAATTTTTTAAATATAGATAATACTGTCACACTACAGAATACTATTAAAATTGGTGAAAGTGAACAAATTTGAGTGTGGAAGCTGGATGAATGCTTTTAACTGTCTATTAAAAATAGTGAGTAGCGTAGGTACTGAAGGCTTAGAAATTGCAAGTGCAGCCAGTAGAAAATTTAGCAATATCAAATTACAGGAAGTTTAGATATGAATCGCAATAGCAGGGTATTGTAAAAATCAGCGAAACTATAGAAAAATTTAATACTGTACGACAGCTCATCGCTAAAAATCTGAATCAGGTAATAAAAATGATTTTTATAAAAAAAATATTAGTCACCAAAAATATTACTAAATAAGATGCTGTGCAACAAAAACCCAAGAAGATATTAAATAAAATTGTAGAATAGCTTGAGATTTGACTCTAAGTACTGGAGAGATATTAAATAAATGTAGGATATACATAACTAGATAAATAATTGAGTTAATTTGGAGATCTTAGTTAATTCATAAAAGAAATTAAGCTCATAATATGAAGCAAATAACTACATGTACTATGTTTAGTGACGTAATTCCAGTGAATGTATATTTAAACGTAAATGTAAGTAAGAAAGGATAACAGAAATGTTTAATGCGAAACTAATTTTATGCATATGCAGCTAATAGCTAAAAACAATTTTATATCGGTAGGGTTAAGTAAGCACCACCCTACTATATAAATAACTGTCACTGATAATGTCTGATAAAAGTAAAATATATATTTGGCATGAATGGACGTTTGTGCACTACCATTTTTAATCATAAATTTATTCTATACATGTCAAGCGATTATTTAGTGCGTGTACATTTAAGTTCAACGATGAAATTTAAAATGAGTTTTTTGCTGGTACATATTCCATAGGTTTCAAAAATTTACCGATGGAAAAAAGGAAGATAGCTCTGTAGCTTAAATATTAAACGTTGTATTGTACCTTGTACAGCTTTTTTTGTTTACCTATTTAAGCACTCCCATGCTTGTGTGTAATTTTGACGGAATTAATTTTAAAAGACTCTTCACGCTAATTACATAGCATACAGTTTAATCGCAAAAATGTAAGCTACTAAATAATTTAATTATACAGTAATCATGAGTACGCCAATTAAGTAAGAATTTTATGTACTATGTAACTAAAATAATGAATATTTATATTATATGCACACACAACTGCTAGCAAAACTGGAAAAAAATAATACACGAGAAAAAAACTTTTCTTTAAAAACATGGAAAATGCTAACTTTAAAATTAAATACAAAATATGAAAACTGCATTTCTTTTTTCTATAAGTTGTAATCAAATTGGGACAGGAAAGGAAGGGGAAACACACACAAATATTTGCTCCAACGAATAAGTAATAAAAAGTTTAAATCAATGAATGACTAAGAATTATTAAAACTATGAAATATTTATCAATGAAATAAAAAATATAGTAAAGTTGGTTTTATTCCTATTGCTTATTTCATCATTTTTAACTGCTTGCACATTAAGCAGGAGCACTTGGTACTATCTGCTTCACCAATTCCAAGTAAATAGATTACCTCCATTAATATAGGTTTGTGGAGAATATTGACATCCTGCTGGCAATTAAACAAAGTCAACAGTGTCCAACCCCACTGCAGATTTTTTTGTGTGTTGTCAGTCTCTAATGAAACATGATTAGACAAGAAGGAAAAAGTCGGAGACGGGAGAGGAACACATCCCAAAAAAATTAATCTCTGATGGTATATAGCGGTTGATTATATGGTTTTAGGAGGAGACGGGAAAGTCATTGGCTTCGCCGTATCTAGTGCATGACGTGTACTGTGTACCTCCTCCTGTTTCATTTTCTTCCACTGTAATTAAAGTAATGAAATGTGCTATTACTCTAGCGATGATGATGTCGGGCATTGGACACACAATGACTGTGACCATGCACGGGAGAGAATTGGGAAAGGGAGAAAATGTTGAGGATTGACATTGACCTGATCATCNGAGAAAATGTTGAGGATTGACATTGACCTGATCATCAAAGGGAAGGGAGAGGAACATACGAGAGGAGGGATTCAATTAGTTTCTTCGTCAACTTTTTCCTTTCTCTCATCTCTCATCATCCCAGTTTTTCTCCCTTCTTTTCACCGACTTTGTTTCCTCCCTTCGTCATTCTTCCTCAAACTATTTTTTTTTCTTGGGGAGATAAAAAAGGTATATATGAGTGCACCTATATTTCATCAGGATGTTGTCTCCGGTTTTGGGTCAGACAAGAAAATAATTTTTTTCCCTCGTCATCTGTTTTTATCTTTTACTGTTGTTGTCAGTATCGAGATTGGATTAGTTCTTTTATTACCATTTCATTGTTCCCCCTCTTGTAGCAGTTATCCTGCACATTAGATAGAAGATGAAACTATTTTCGGACTGGAGTTGAGGAAAAAAAATTCTCGGCAATGGGCAATAATATTCAGCGAAACCACGAAAATAATCCTATTTTGAATCTTTTTCGGTGGCAGTGATATTTAGGGGATGATGAAAGCAAAAGAGGAGATGAAAAATGCATGGGAATTGTATTAGTAGGCAGTGCATAGAAGTCTAGTGTACAACCCCTTTTTAGAGTGTGATTTAGGAAGTTGCATGCAGTGATGACAGAAACTTTTCTTGGGAGGATGGGGATGGATACAGAAAAAGGTCTCGAAGGACAATGCCGTTGTAGGTTGTAGTTAAGTGGGGCTAGACGATGACGGCATACTCCATTATCTGTATTTCATCCCTTCTCGTTCTTAATTTTAATGAGCTCTGGTAACGTTACAAGAGTGAGATTTTTTTACTAATAGGTTCATAGGGTGGCAACATTAAATTGCAACATAGGACTTTCGCAAAGACAAAAGAAAAGTTAAGAAAGAGCTGCAGTGCCATTTACGATATCTCGCTAATAAACGAAGACAAGATGTACCCAAGTCAATTGTATCTACTTCTTAAGAAGTGTATACAAATTATTTACATTTATCTTTTCATCGCTTAAATCACTCAATTTTGCATGTATAATTTTAATTTGTTGAAAATCATTAAAAATTGGCAGAACGGCACTTTGTGGTCCCGATGCATCAGTTTAAGTTTCCTAAAAAAATATGGCAGTAACCGCAACCTGCTAACTGCTAACTATTATTATTATCTTCACCTTGCACTTTGATATCTCCCACCGGCTCAGCCTCACATTTTTAACTGGATGTCCTCTGCCAGCCTCAAAACTAAAAAAAATCTCTGCTTTTCCTACCTTTCCTTCACCCTTTCTCGCTCCGTTCCGTCTCCGTCCACAGCGGAAGTAAAAGGTAATCAATCAGTGAAAAAACATTGACATATCCTGTTATATAACGTCTTTACACATTACACGTTATGTCAACCTTCCTCATCCATCTCCTTTTTCCTCCAGTGCACCGGCACAAGACGCACCCACGCTCATCCATTATTTCTATTTGTTCTACAGCAGCATCCATTAACCTCGGTAAAGTTCAGACCATATTTTTTTCCCTTTCTACATTCTAAGAAGAGAGGAAGTGGACAAAGCCAGAGTCAAAGATAAATAAAACAACTCCCCTTTCCCCTTTTTTAACCAGCTCATTTTTTATCAGCAAATACGAAACACATTATACAGCTTTACATGTTCCCCGAAATAAAAACGAGAGCAAACATAAGGGAAGATGAAAAAAAATTCCTTGAAAAAAAAGCTCGCCAAAGTTTTTTTTTCCTACCCAACTTTATTTGCTTACTAGTTAGAGTATATACATTTCTCACTTTTTCCTACCCTCCAGTTAAAAAAAACTTGAAATTTCCAGCTAGAAAAGTTCGAAGGACGAAATCATATAAAAACTCGGATCTTACCTCCAGTTAAAGTTAAAGCTTTCGCCTTGCACTGAAACCTTGCCCACAACCAGAAAAAAAACTGGAGCAAGTTAAATACAGAAACCCACAAAAACAAACACGATTTTTTTCTCCTTCTGCCATCATTGTAGCCTCCAGCAAATGTAACGAGACAAGAAAGGAAAATAACATTTTTCTGCATTTGCTTTAAATGATGTTCTCATCACCATCATCATCCTGTAACATCTTCTCCTGCGCCACCACAGTCACAGGCGCACTCCATTTTTTATACGCTTTTCCTGCTCTCCTTTCATCTTTTTTTTCTCCTTGTCTTCAATAATGTATTGATTATAAAAACGTATTTTTTATGTGTAGAGCGAAAACCCGAGAAAAAAGTTTCTTGTTTGAGGATTGATTCCAATACATTTTTTAAAAACTTTTTTTTACCTACAGAATAAATGTATTCCCAAATGATTACCATTTCCATCTTGTGTGTCCTCCACAGAAGAAGAGAGAGAGAATAAAAAGTAAATAAAGCAGATTTTTTTGTCAGCCTAACAAAAACCAAACCATGTATTTGTCAAAGCGAAAAAAAGTAGCATGCTCAGGAGAGTAAATATATTTGCACATCATCACATTATTCACACAGAGCATGGCAGAAAAAAAGATTCCGTCGTACTTTTACGATTCCGTCCATTAGATCACAAAAATGTATATATATATTTGCGGTAAGTTGAGTTTATTTTTTCAGAGTTGACTGCTGAGAGTTGAGACTTGAGAGCAACAAGGAAAATTATTTAAATGCTGATTTTCGTTACATTTTTCATGTGAGTTTGTGATTTCCCCTTGATTGATGAAGAGGATGCGTTGTTAGTATCCATTACTTTTAGCAGGTGAAAGCGTCAAGGGAAATGTATATATTTATATAAATACACATTCGATAAAAAAATAAAATTGGCTGTGTAGAGGTAAAAAAAGGAAGTTGACTTTCGCAGAGTTTCTCTTGTGCCTTGTATCATGCATCAGGCTTGTTGAAAAAAAAATTATGTTCTCTGGGGACGGGGAAGAAAGAAAGTTTTAGATCGTCACTCTCACCACTACTACCACTCTCACTCTGTTTCTCCCTCTTTTCTCCTTTTGCCACCGGAAAAGGAGAGCGACGAGACAAGGACACAACAGCCTTGATGACAAAAACAAACTTTTCGAGTTTGTCTACCTCTTACTTAAGTAGTATAACTGGGATGTTGTTGTTTGTTACCTTCAAGTTTTTACTAACTCGATTTTTTGTGTAGGGATCTTCCCGAGAGAGATCGCTTTGATTGAAAGAAGAGGAAACTGTTCAGGTAGCGTTTCAATTTTAATGTGTTCCTCGGAAAGTAAAATATTCGGGGAATGTAAATACAGGGGAAATCGGGAGAGGAATGGAGCGGATGACGCGGAGAGTGGAAAATGGCGGAAATTCGAATAATAACTGATTTAACCTCTTTGAGTGCATTTTAATATTAACGTGAATAGATAGTTGCCAACTTATTTTTCTTAATACATTTGAAGAAATGATCGAAATTGCAAGACTATCTAAAAGAATGTTTTGTACCTATTTTTAGATGGCCAACAATATCTTAAAGTAAAAAATAATAACGTTTTAGTCTGACTAAAATGTTTAAAATGCTTAAGTTTAAATAACTTAATTGACTTCTAGAATACCACGGTGCCGCGCATATCAGCTCCATGTTTCGTCCAGATCATCCAAAAGAATCATGTGGATTTTGGTTTCATCCCCTTCATTTGGATTTCCGTGTTATGCTGGAAGGAAATATTTTTATCTCCGGATAGATCCTGCTGAAGCTGATATCATCTTGCTTAATTCTCCCATGTGAGGCAAATGGATTTTGCTTGTTCTGTTTTTTGTTTCCCAGAAAATGCAACAAGTTTATTTTTCGGGATAAGTCTTTTCGCTCTTTTTAAAGCTCCATTTATGTACCGTTCGTCTTCCCTCTGCTTTCTTTTATTTCTTACTTCAAACTAGATAGAATGTACTTTGGACTTGTTCTTCATGAGTCTATAAAAAACTAGGAAGAGCCATGAAATAGGAAAAACGTAAAATGAGATAAGTTTTGTTTTCCTTTTCTATTTTTTCCTCGAGAGCTGGACAATCCCACTTGATTACGGTGAATTGAGAGAGGTATAGAGAGGAAAAGCGGCAACTCAGCATAAAAAAGTTTTACTTCTTCGCCCCCACAAAAAAAGTATATATATTTATCCTCCTTTTTTTACAGAAATGAAGTGGATGATGAGGAGAGGAAAAGTGCTGAAAACAGAACTTGTAAAGCACTTGATTCGCTCACCTACTACTCCCAAAAAAATAAAGACTTGAGATGAGAGTTAAGTGGAATCCTCAAGAGATGGGAGAAAACCTTGTAAAAAGGAATCATAGAAAAAGGGAACTTCCACTCGTTTTCTCTTCACATGATTTTTCTTCTTTGATCTACTTGAAAAAGAGCACAAATTGAGTTATAATTTGTTAAATGTTTTCAATTAGCTCATATTTTTCCTTTAACTTTTTACGTGCACTTTACTTACCATCGTCAGTCATCTCATCAAAAATATATTTTATTTAGTTAACGGCAATTAAGGTCAAGTATATTTGGAGACCTCATTCTGCGAGACTCGGGAGAGTTGCTATTTATTAAATAATATTTTAGTTACATTTTCAAGGAAAAGGTCCCAATTTACTTTTCCATTCAGTGGAAAGTGCTGAGCATGTTGTGGAAGCTGTATGGGGTAGGAAAACCTTTCTGTCTGAAGGAATGCCTGCCTAATTCAATTTTTGCCAATTGATGCCAATCATTGTGCTAGAACAACAGTCAATTACAATTTATAAAACAACATGAAATAGCATTTTAGCTTTTCCCCATCGTGCAAAACCAGCACACTCACAAAAGAAACAATCTCTTGACTTTTCTGGGCAAAAAAATAACTTTTTCCTTTCTACGCGAAGTTAATGTGCAGCGCAATAAACGGATATTTTTCTCCACTTTCAGCCTGATGAAAATTCCGCTGGGAGTGAGCAGTTACTTTTGTAACTTCCACAAGTACAAAAATCACTTGGGACTTTTTTTGTGGAAGGGAAGCAAAATACAATAAAAGGCTAAATACCTACAGCTACAGGGAACACAGTACAGTTTTCAGCAAATTCGGAAAGGTTCCCTTCCTTCCTTCAAAATCTTTCCGATATAGTCCTTTGTAGGACCAAGAAAAGGCACAGAGGAAAAGTTCTTTGAATTTTCCCCCCCAAAAAAATGAAATAACTGTCATATTTCGTCCCTTCCTCAAAATAGTGCCAATCACCAACACACATTTCCCTTCAATAACTAAAAAGAACTTCCTACACTTCATAATGTGATTTTATTTTGTTTTCTTAAAATGTGTCATCCTTTCTTACGGACAGGAAATTTTTTTTAAAAAAATTCTTTCCAATAATACGACAGTTAAATTTTTTTTCAAACTATGACCATTTCCAGTACAAGATAAAGGCCCAAAAATTTCTTTTTTCCCCTTTCCTCACCCATTCTTATATTTTTTTCTGAGCTGCACTCCCTGCTTCTGCACATTTCCGCTTTTTCCTTTTCGTTTACATTCCTTCCGCCTTCCTTCACTCTTGGCCAACGGACACAGAAAAAAAAAGTTAAAAAAGCAGGGCATGATCATCTCTTTCTCTCCTTATAAGAAAAAATAGGATCTTTGTTTTCCTCCATCATATACCCTCCAACTTTTACTTTTTATAGAGGTACACTAGTAAAAAAGGTAACCTTTCTTATATAAAAAAAGATGATGAGGGCTGAAAAAATGTAAGCCCAACTTTTTTTTCTCTTCTTTCTCCTCTCCTCCTTCCAATTCCTTTCTTTTTTTTTCTTCCTGTTAGAAAATTTCCGTTCTTTTCCCTTTCCGTTGTTACACTCTCTCCATCCTTCACATGTACTGAATCAGACCGTGATATGCGTGAAGCACAACAAGGGAAGATCCGGGTCTTTTACTTGATTTTCTTGTAAAAGGAAAAATATAAGTTGACTTTGGCTTTGGCTCCTTCTCCTAAAGTCCCATTTCACATCATCGCCAGTACCATCAGCACCACCACCGACTTTTTTTTTGACGGACGTGAAGTGAATTGATTCACCAGCAATCAAACCCTGCTTCCACCCTTTTCCCCCTTTTCTCTTTAATTATCTCCAGGACTTATAAACCGTCATTGTAGATAAAGCTCTCCCTCCACACTCCACACTCCACAGTAGTGCCGATAGGTAAAGCTCGTCTGTCTTATTTTCCCCATCAGTCTCATCATCTCATTTCAGGAGCACCATGAAAAAAACAATAATGGAATATCAATGAGTATCTCTCAAAGCATGGATTTAAGATGATGCATCATCCATATTTTCCCAATAAAGTGTGTATCCAGATTTCTTACGAAATGTTTTTTTTCTTGGGAGAAGCGAATGAGGTGTACTGTGCAAACTGTAATTTACAGCATGCAACGAGTTTTACTGTGAATTCAATTCCGTGTAGAGAATGAGTACATCCACCTTACAAGCAGGTAGGATCTTGTAGTGTTTAACTGGAAATTAATTTATTTCTGGGAATTTTTCGAGATAAAAAACTCTATTTTGTTGGGAGCTACTCATTTCATAAAAGTTTTTTATTCTGGGAGAGTTGTTTGCACGGTTCACCTCGCTCAACTGCATCTGCGTTAATATGCACACACGTCATAACGAAATAAACGCGGCTGTTTGTTGCTGCTCATGCTGGTTTTAGCAAAAAGCTCACACGCTCATTTGCGAAAAAAATGATGCGCTATTCATACTCGCAGTTCGCTTGAAACAATTTTAGTACGTGGAAAATTCCTTAAGAAAAAATGTTCATTAAAGAATGGAATGAGGAATTATGGGAAAAATTAGATGTTAAGTGTAGAAATGCTCCTGAGTATTTATGCTCCATTCATAGGATAAAAATGTAAACTGATGAATGAACAGTCCATCCATGAATTGCTATTGCTGGTTAGGAAATGTTCTCAGAGTAAAAAAATCAGACTTGGCAAAACAATAAAAGTGTGAATGGAGCGTGGGGTAAAGTCTCAGTTGAGAAGTTGTTCGACTTCCTGTCGGTTCACAAGAACAAATGTGTGGGAGAACTTGGAAATGGTTATAAAAAAGAAAAAAATAAGTTGAGTTGATGACAAGTGACAGCTAAATGTAAAAAAAGGAAATGGAGAAGATTAAACTAATTTTTTTTATCTGTGTGGCCTTCACTACGGAACAAGCCGCAGGGACTTTAGGTAAGATTTTGAAATTAAGTTTGGTAATAATCTTTTGTTGGGTAAATTACATGGATATATTAATTATTTAGATGCAACTTGGTGGCAACGTCATACCGCGTCAATTAGTTGCAGCAGCCCTGGCTACTTTGTGAATCCGACTGATTGTAGAAGCTTCTACAGATGTGTTGATAAAAGTACCTGGAATAAACCGCAACTGCAACGGTATGACTTTACATGCCCAAGCGGGATGATTTTTGACCCGGCCGTCTCAGTCTGCACCCAACCGGGGAGGAATGGCTGCGCAGATCCTTGGTGGCCTGCCGGTAGTAACCGTGGGAGTGACAATAGCAATAATGGCGGAAATGGTTTTGGCAGCAGGCCAGGTTCGACTAACGAAGGCAATCTAGATTCAGATTTTCCAGCGATATTTGATAGGAATAGACCGAGCAGTGGTGCAAGTAGGCCAAGTAGTAGTGGGAGTGGGAGTAGTGGAGAGGGAGGGAACAGTGGAAGTGGCAATGACTTTGAAGCGGGTGCCGGATCAGATAATAGTAATGGCATAGATTTGAATAATCTACCTGACATCTTCAACAGACAACCAAGTGGAAGTAGACCTGCTGGGGGACCAGGAGCTGGATCAGGGGCTGGATTTGACTTTGGAAGTGGAGGCGATCCTTTAGATGCTGAGTTTGGAGCTACACCTAGCGGGAAGCCAGGCTCTTCGGAGAACATAGGAACTAACAATGCAGAAAGTAACAGTGGCGGTGGTAGTGGTGGTGCTGGAGCGTGGTTTGAAAATAATAGGCCACCAAGCTCAAGTGAGAATAGTGGGGGAAGTAAACCTGGATTTGGTCAACCTTCTGGGGGAGCTGGGGCTGGTTTTGAATTTGGAGGTGGCAGTGCCCGTGATCCTCTTGACGATGAGTTTGGATCTTCCCCTGGTGGAAATGCTGGTCCGCCTTTGTCTACTTCTACAGGTAGACCATCTACGTCTACAGGAGCAACCTTCGATTTTGGAACAGGTAGCAATAGCGGAGACCCCCTTGATCAGGAATTTAATACCCCCTCCCGTGGAAACTCTGGTTCTGGTTCACTAGAAGATCTTGGTAACAATAGTAGCGGTGACAGCAGCAGCAGTTCAGAAAGTCCTACCCCAGGAAAATGTATTCCTTCGCTATGTGGCAGAGGCGGAAGCAGTAGTACAGAACGCACCAGACCACCATCAAGCAATAATCGAAATCCAAATAGAGGCAGCTGGCTCACTCGACCAAACACTCCAACTCCATGGGACAGAAATGATCCCAACAACTTGGATTTCGATTCATGGGGAACAAATGGTCTAGGTCAGGGAACTAGTCGCCCAAATTCAAATGGAAACTGGGGAGGATCATCTCGCCCCACATTGGACACCACACCGTGGCGTCCTACTGGGTCACCCTGGGGTACTAGCAGTAACGGCATTGGTAGCACTACTCCCTCCTCAAATCCACCTCCACCACCTCCAAATGTAGACAGTTGGTGGGATCCACCATACGCATTACCCTACCAACCAGTCACACCCGCACCACCTCCACCTCCAGACCCATGGGCAAATCCTTTCCGTCCAAGATATCCAGTTTACCAAATTGTCGCCTATCCAACATGGCCGGGCCCCTATAATCGTAACCCTATCATAGTAGTTTACTCCAACAGCAAAAAGAAATAATAAAAAGTACTTCTTCAATCTACTATATTTTTAAATCCTAGCCTATAATTATCCACACTCACCCATTAAGACTGTAAAGCTAATTATTTACAAGTGTTTGTTAACTTAGCCATTGCCCTTTCATCTGTACTCCTTATTCCCACAAAGTGATGTACAAAACTGTGCTGAGCCATGTGATGTCATGCATGAAAAAATAAATCCTACCTTAGAACAGAAGTGAAGCCGCATTTCGCTGCTAATTTTTAAGCTTTATACCTGTTTCATCCTGAACTTAATAAAAAAGGTTTAATAGTCGTTTTATTACAGACTACACAAGACTTTACCGCTACGCCTTTGTAATTTTTAACGAAAAAAATGTTTTCGAGGTCAGCCGTCACTTCCACAGTTTTCAATGCACATCACATCATCTCACATCATAAAAACTTCTTCTGGCATGTGGTCAGCTTGAAGTTAATCTCGGCCATCATCGCAAATTTTTATTCCAGCACGTTTTTAATATAAGAAATGGAAGTTGGGAATGTGGAAAATGGTCATGAGTCATGAGAATAATACGCAGGTATTGCCTTACTGATATGCATATAAAAGCTGTAAAAAGGAGGCTATAAATGTCTACTTATCCAATTATGAATTATGCATTATTCCCGATTCGTCTCAAGACTGTAGTTTACATTGTTAATTTCTAAAAAAGTCTATTTCGAGATGAATTTAAATTGCTTCGTTAAAATTTTTGTGCTGTAAAATTGGGTGCTGATACTGCTGATAAAGAACGAGAAAAAAGTGAACGAATTAAAACAGTCAGGTTTATAATTTTGCGATTTGATCTCACATCTCATTCATGTTCCTGGAAATCCCATGCCGAGAAACATATGCGTATAGGTACATATAAGTTATGGAAATGAAGACTGCTCATGTGAAACATATTAATTAATTATAAGCATTCGTTAATATATACATTTATACATCCTACGCCTATTGTATTATCAACTTGTCCTTATACTTATCCCATGAAAATTAACGGTGTCACTATTGTCACTATCCAAGTCCTTATTCCTTCAGTGATTTTAGATAATAGGCTAACCGCCCACCAAAGGAAATTTTCTAATTTAGCAGTAGCAGTAGCGTATTAATAAGGGAGCTAGGGAAAGGGAGTAGTTCATGAAATTTAGGTACCTATAGGCTATAGCTATAGGTTTAGGTAAGTACATAGGCATGCAGAGAGTACGAGCACTAGCTGTGGAAACGGAAATGGAGCAAAAAGGAGCAAAAAATCAATTTGCGACTCTCCTTCACTTTGGGCACACCGACTCCGACAATAATTCCGTATGCTCATCTGTTTTGTATTCATTTTCGCGTATTAAATTGCACGTGAGAGAATTCTTTATTTGCTCATTTACTTGTAAATTGCGGTTGATTACGGAAGTGCTACATATACCTAGGTATTTCTCTATTGACAATAAAAATGGGAATGTTTTAGCAAAACGATTATTATAGGTAGTAGTAGTAATACAACTCAACAAAAATCTCAAAAATGGATAAGAAACCGAATTTAAACACTGAGGTTTTCGGAGGACACAAAAACAACTATTTTTTTCCTGACCCGGAAAGTATTGCTCAAGAAATGAAATTATTTCCTCCGAGTCCGTGCCTCGCATGTGGATGTAACTGTTTTGATACATGGGAATCGCAGGACTTTCCAATTTGCTGCTCTGAAGATGAGCTGCTTTCACATTTGTGTCAGTTTCTGAAAGCACCTCTGACTGAATGTGGGTATTGGGGGTATCCAGACGAAGTGCCGTTGTGCAATGCATGCAGATATCAGTTGCTGAGGTTAGTGGATTTAAAGGGACAAATATTGGAACTGGAAAGGGAGCTGGAGCTCTCTTCTTCGGAATTTATGAGAATGTGCAAACAGTCAGAACACAAATTGGAGAAAAGCGGTATTTACGGAAGGGATGAGAGGTACATCAATATCAGAAAAATTTTCAAATCTGATTCACTACAAGGTAAAAAAATAGTGAAAATAAATACATACATTTAAACACTTTTAACCCTTGGATGGCATGTTGATTAATTGCTGAACATTAATTGTTGCAATTCCAGAGGTGGACGAGAATGGAGGAATTTGCGAGGCTCTCACACTGAGCAGAAAGACGGTTAGGAACGAGAGTATCTCAGCGATGGCTATATGGTCTCCAGTTGTTCCGGTAAAAGGCTGTCTGTGAAATTTTTTGCATGATAGCCTATGATTACAAATAGGTGGCCATTAGTTCTCTCATAGCCCCAAATAGGTTGACTAAACTGAATTTAATTCATTTATGAACTACTCTTTGGAATACAGATTTCAAATGAAGAAAGGACTGCTTGTGAAGAGTCTCATGTTAAACCGAAAGCTGTTAATATGCTCTGGAATGTTAATGAAAAAGTAGACGCAATACAAGCTCAGGCTCATTCCTTCAAACCAGCAAAAATATCAAAGACTGTTGTTGAAGCGACGTCAAAACAGCAACCATGGAAGGATACTAATGGGGTAACAAATGAACTTTACGATGACTGTCAATCAGACTCTGATGTGGACGCTGTAGAGAAAGTAAAGAATAAAGGACAGAATTTAAAATCAGGAGAGAGGCTTAAAGTAGAACGTGATCCTGTGACTGATAGTCTGAAATTCATGGACGTCGCATTCACTATTGTCGGTCCCGATAAGTATAGTTGTGATGTATGTGGAACGGAAGTGAAAATCAAGTGCCAAATGGGCAATACTGAAATTAGGTACCGCTACGACGGTCTTCGAAATCATGTTATACAATTCCACAGCGATACCTGTAAATGTCCTCATTGTGGTTTCAAAAGCCCAGGCAGTCGTGCACTACGCCAGCATATCGACTGCATGCATAACGGCATTAAACCAAATCGTAAATCTCAAACATGCACAATTTGTGGAAAACCTTGCGACAGTGTCCCTCGAATGCGTTACCACATGTGGACCCATTACAGTGATGACGACAAAAGGGAAGCGATTGCAAATGGAGAAAAGATCCCAAAGAATTATGATGCTTGCAGGTATCAATGTGCTGAATGTGGAAAACCCTACAAGTCACCTTCCTCTTTAACTTTCCACACACTCTCGGTGCACACTGATAAAAGTAAGATTACCTATGACCTATGCCCCATCTGTGGGAGGTGTGTGGCTTCCTACCGAATGAAAGAACATACAAGTAGGTACCACCCTTCGGAGAGTTTTAAGTGCCCTCACTGTGATAAGGAATTCCCTACTAGACGAGCTTTGAGGGATCATCGATACACGCATGAAGAGCTTCCCTATAAATGTGAAGTGTGTGGAAGAAGATTTCGACAAAAGATTAACTGGATTTCACACACAAATTTACACAAAGGTGTGCGACCTTATCCCTGCCCATATTGCTCAATGAGGTTTCCGGCAAAATTGAATATTGCGAAACACATCCGCACATTTCACCTGGTTGGAAGTAAACCACGCGTCAGAGCACTGCCGGCAGGTCTCTATGCAAATGAAAACCCTGAACCGGCAGAAACAATAATAGGCAATCATTCCTTAATTAGTTAGTCAGTTAGTTTCTGTCATAATTCAGGATTCAAAATAATAAAATTATTACAAGACTTGAGGAGTCTGACATATGAAATTGAAATTTATGATAATTACTTAATACTTAATACTTATACTTATTGAACGTTGTTATAAGTTTAATTAATGTTATGAAACGGAACTTGTTAAGTGCAACTTGTAATGGATCTTGTATCCGAAACGAAAACTCAAAATAGCTGTGCCATTAAAAATAAATTTAACTCAAGATTATGTCTACCAATACTAATAAAAGGATAAATTATCGATTAATAAAAATACTTTCCTAATTTCTTTAATACATACTCATGGAACAGATGAAACTGAGGGATCCTTTTTATTTTTAATTTTTCGCTGTACAACATCTCTAAACTGTGAAAGTATTTTATTTTCTCTCTTTTGTCTCTCCTCTATAAAAACATAGCAAGCGCTCGGCGCTCTCCTTTTATCTACTGAAAGATTTCATCTATGCGTTTCATAAATCTAATATGTTGCTCCAAGTAGTTAAGGATACCGTTAAGTCTATGAATTTTTCTGGTCCAAAATAAATACATACCTAGGTAGGTAATTAGCTTTACCGTCTAGTAATAGGTACACAAGATACAACATAGTAAGGGACGCAAATGAATCAATGAGCTTTATTATGTTTTTGTAATGGAGGCGAGTCATCCCACATCTTCACTTCTTAGTCTATTCCAAGCTAATCTAGAGAAGGAAAAACAGTTCACTAATACAAAACGGCCTTTAGAAGTTAGAGTTCATAGAAAACCTGTCATAGAAAGACCTAGTCTATCATCGGATCAAAATAATAATCAAACGAGGGTTCTCAGTCATCCCCCGAATATACTGTCTCCTAATCAAATGACTTCCAGTTTTCATTTTCTCTTTGACCTCCCTCCAATCTCACTCTTCTTCGCTGTCCTACAGGTGTCCTTTAATCGTACAGATTGCAACTAATTATTTCGAACTTCAAAACTTTAAATAAATAAGACATTGAATGATTGAAACTTTATCCATATTATCTTATCTTCTTAATCTTCTAGATCGCAATCTACTTTTTCAAAGACAAGTTTCATGTCATTACTGAAGAAGATGTTTGGGTGAGGTATGTTGCAACAAAATGCAAGAGAATTCTGATAAGTATTTGTAATCAATTTGATGCTCTGCAAGCAATGTAGGGCATAATTAGGATTTTTCTAATAAATTCCCATTTTCAATAGCTGGCAGACGGTAATAACTCACGGAGAAATAGGGCGGTTGTTTTATGCTCAGTTCTTCAATTTCGGAAGGGTTCTAATTTTTTTCAATGTGGTCACTTTAATGGCAATGGGTGATTAATAAATTTTTACAGTATTTGTCGAGTTGAAGTTCAATAGTTACAAGTTGTTTTAAACTAGTGCTCGGGACCATTTTCTTTTTACTTTTAGGTAGACATTTGGAGAGAAAAATACAAAAGCCGGCATACGTGTTTCTGATACTTTTGATGTCAGTCATTTCCAACTTGCTGTATATATTCCTAAATGATATATTCTGCTCAGGACCCTACACGGAGTACACAGTTGGATTTAGCAGTAAGTCTCTCCGTACATTAAACAAATTAAGTTGTATTGAGATGGGGTAAAGCATTTTTATAACTTTTATGTTGATTGTTGACTTAAAAGTTAAAATGCTATATTTTACATGCATTGTTTTCTAGCCACTATGTTCGCATTGAGAATGATTCACATATTTACAATGG
>JAHZND010001025.1:0-19674 GCA_027744115.1 Acrocyrtus sp. NNG-2020
TGCTCGTAAGTATGCTATTTTCTTTTGCAGCTTTGTATTAGATTGTTAGAACGAATTGTGGAGTTGTACAGCACAAATTAGATGTACGAAACAATAGTATTGCTTCTGTTTTCACTCCAAGCTATTTTTGCTATTCGTGATTCGTGATGAGTTTTTGCTATTTGCATTTTAAACAATTGACAAAGCTCAGCAAAACTGTACTTATGCAATTTTGTACTCCTTTCTAACTGACAAAGACAGCCATCTGAATGAAGGAAAAACAAAGCTATATCTGGAAGGAATTCGTACGTACCTATTTGGAAAGGATGCCGGAAGTACACAACGGCTTCGCTTTCTCCCAGTCATTATGTCCTCCCACTTTTAGGATAAAAGCAGAAAGGAAGTCAGTTTTCTGCAGTTGCATACAAATGTTAACTTAGAAAATGTTAATAACTACATGTACACAGTAGGTCAATGTATTGGATGCATGATGTAATGCTAGGTAGGTATGTATATTACAAAATCTTTGCAGACATACTCTTCGCTACTCTTGTAAATTACATTAGATAATTTGGTGTGCCCCAGTAAAATAAAAAGGAAGTCGTTTGCTAATTAGATATCAATCAGCATCTGCGTTCATTTAGATAGCAAACAGACTAAAAAATCAATCAGTTGCGCTTATATCTGTGGTCTGGTTTCATTTTCTGAATTATAAAATTTTAACCAGATATCATAACAAGTTAATCCTCTGTCTTGATTGACCTTTTAGCATCTAACTCTTTTGCACTTAAATTCTTAATTATTTTGCACAAATATGTACATAACCATAAAATGTAACACAAGACAAAATTATGCTAATTACCATTAGTATAATATGGATTTATCTGCCATTATCAATTCTATTGTCAATGCGTTTGTTTATAAATGAATGCACCGTCTTGGTCTGAGAACATATTGAAAATCATCTATTAAATGAAAAGGCTTAAAAGTGATTTCTTACCGTTTCGGCTATCGTCTTTATCTTAATAATGGAAGTGTGTTAGCTAACTATGGAAGTATTCTTGGCTTGATTAATAGGAGCTGCTTGGCTTACGATGTATCCCAGGTTAGACTTAATTTCTTGTACGTGGAAGAAAATTCGTTAAAAGTATTCCTAGTGATCTTCACATGTGTATTTTTAAAAAATAAATAAATAAAAGATTTAAAACATAGATCAAAGGGCACTGACTATAGTCCTTTCTGCGTCAAAAGTTCTAACAGTTCTCACAAAATTAAGGACCAACGAGCCCCTTTCACTGCTTAAACTGATTTTTGCCACTTTCATTTTTAAAAATGACACTGGAAGCTTTGCATGCCCGCCAGAGCCAATTAACTGACAAGTTTACAATTTGACCACCGTGCAGTTTACAGGTCAAGTTGAAAGTTCACTAAACGCCCTAATCCTGGCAATGGCAGCATATTCAATCAGCTGAAATGCCAATATTTTCCGCACTTTATGCTATATTGTAATTTAAATGACTGATAATCACTGAAAAACTGAATTGAAATTTTCATAGATTTATTGTCACTCCAATTGAAGAACAAAGACGAGTCAAAGATTGAACATGAAAACTCTCACAGCTGTGCCTCATGCAAATGAATAACGTTTTTGGTTAAAAATGCTGACTTCAAATGCAAACATTCACAATTCAAATGAAATTCTAATTTGACTTTCAAAAAACTTATACAAAATCCACTCACAGAGATTCAGCTTGTTTACATTTATTTCGGCAAAGGAAGAGCAAAAGTAAAGGAGCATTGAAAACAAATGGCATCAAAGAACGCGGAGATTTTTGTACACATTCTGCACTCATCAAATGCAATTCAAATTTGACTTTCAAAAAACTTGTACAAAATCCACACACAGAGATTCAGCTTGTTTACATTTATTTCGGCAAAGGAAGAGCAAAAGTAAAGGAGCATTGAAAACAAATGGCATCAAAGAACGCGGAGATTTTTGTACACATTCTGCACTCGATGACTATGTTTTATGCGTACGTTTGTACTTGCACGGCCGAGAAATTGAGGATTCACTTCGCCCCAGTGTCTCTCGCTACTAAAGAATACTGCTGAACGGAGTAGTAGTGGGACGAGAAGAGGCCGATTTTCCTTTCTGGCTTCTGCTATGCTGGGTAAGATGTTTTGGCTTTCGCTATTACCAGTAATGCTGCGCTGCTGCAAGTTATAAATTAGTAATTTATCGTAAGTACATTCATAGTTGTCAATTAAAGTTTATGTAACTAATTATGTATAAGCATTAAATCACCTAAATACCTTGAATTAGTCGGTTGGGATGTAGTGACAAGCGATCATGAACCGAATGGAGGGAATATCTTCTGGATACGGAAACACTTTCACTTTAAGGGAATGATTTGATGTCATCTCCTCGTACGAATATGATTTCCTGTCCAACGGACTCTCTATATTAAAAGTCATTTTATTAAATATTAAGAGCATATATTCAGTGAGGTTTTATTATTTTTATTGAGGAAATAAAGAGGAAATGGTCTTTACTGTAGTGATTCTGTAAAGAGAATGTGGCTTTCAGCTGCTGTGGAGTGAAAGGTGTGAGCCTTGAATTCATAGCCTGGCTGTAGCTCCTTCATTGCTACTGTTTCGAAGTAGCCTTTAAAGGATGATCCGCCAGAGTTGACCTGTAATTCCTCCCGATGTAAATGTTGGCCCATAAACTGAGATAATCGATGGTCCCATTTGGTGCTGAGGTGTTTGTCCTGAAAGGAAATGGCAGTGGTGTTTTATGTACATCAAAATAATCGGTTAGTGAAATTATATATTTATATGATAGTTTTACGGGTGAAAGCATTTTGCTAAAACCTTTCTTGCAGAGGTTATGAATTCTTTTAGCTGATATTCCAATATGTTAGCCTGTAAATTCCAGTTAATAGATACTCCAGAGAGCTTACTGGGGTGTGATGATACCACAGCCGCTGAGGGAGTTAGTGACAAATGCTTCCACTTGGATGGATTTTCCAGATTCCAATCTACGTAGTCCATGGAAGTAGTCGGCTGTAAGATTAAGATACTTCATACATTTCAAAAATAATTGCGAGTAATCAGCGCTTCATCGTCATTGTCATTTTGAATACCTGAACGTTGGCATACAAGTTTTTGTTATTAAACATGCAGCTAATAGTCGCAAAGTTGTGAGCTTTATTCTTAGCCAGCATATTAAGAACATCCAAAGACATGCCAAGACTTGATGATGCACTTGCCTCCGGACATGAGTAATGTTCATAGTAATCACCTAATAATGAAAATGAGTTATGTTTATTATTACCCACTATTCCTCTAAACAACAAACGCAACGTGCTTCAGTCATTACAAAATCTTTTAACACATTTGCCATTGCCACATTATTATAAATGAAGACATAAAAAGAAATGGTCATGAAGGAAATGAAAAATATTGTCATTCATTTTCCTGTCAGACTTGAAATTACTTCTGAATCCTACCTGTAGTACTTTCCCAACATGTTGGCTCCTTATTTTCACACAGTACAACAGTCCAAGCCCAAGAACCCTTCCCCCTTTTCGTTCCCAGTGCCACATAAGCATCTAGTCCGAAGCTTAAAAGGAGGGAAGTGAGAAGAACAGCATGGTCTTCAGTCGTCTAAATTGGCAACAGGGCATGAATAGAACTCAACTCAGATACAAGTACGTACATTTTGTTCATCTATTGTAAAATTCTAAATGAGCATTTAATGCTGCACTGAAATACGAACATCTCATATAAGCTATTGTGTTTAATTACCCCAGATTTAGAGACAATTGTAGAGTCAACACTTTGCCATCTCTCAGAGAGAAGACAACCACCCGTACCGTTTTGTATTCCAGGGAGAATCATTTTGTTTGTGCTGCTATTTTCGTCTATGCGGCTGCTGTTGTCGGAAGGATTCTTGTAATTGTTCTCATTTGTCGGAAGCAGAGCGACAAACCAAGCCGCTTGAAAAGGGGTATCAAGTAAATCGTCAACTATCACAGGTTTGACAAATGTCATTATGGGCCTGCTCAATTCATCATAACAAAATGTTCAATTACCGTACCAAATTATTGTGGGATAATGTGCTCATCCCGTACATGGCTATCGTCCCAATATGTCATTTTAGCTCAAATCACATGCCCACTTTTACCTGGCCACCATTTTCTCATCGTAAGTAAACAACCGTATAAGTCGAAGCTGATGATCAGCTCTGATTTGTATGTACTCATTCCACCATCGTTTTGCCACAGCTACGAAACTTCGTTGGCAATCTTCCTGTGTAGCACTTTCATCGTTCACTTTGTCCAAATATGCAGTTTCTTCAACTATCACTCTAGGAGTCGGTACGAGGCGAAGACGAATGTGTAAAATTCCTACACAAACACTATGTGCTGGTCCTATATTGAGGGAGTTTGGGATGAGAAAAAAATCCAAATTAGAATTCTAGTAGTGGGCTCTCATTAGTTACATTGTACCACCCAATAGGACAATTTAGCAAAAAGATTTTCTCGTCAGAACGAAAAGTAATCAAACAGAATGCATAAATAAGATCATGATGTTCTCGGACTCACCAATTCCCATCAACTCAAGAGGAAAATTCTTCAACCCGTCCTTTGTAATGAGAATTGAGCGCCAATCTAGTAAACAATAAGCCACCAGTGAGCCACCCAACACTTGAAGATTTATATCTTCACGGACAACCATAATCCGTAACGGTTCATTAATGTCTAGCAATTCAGACGCGATACTTCCGTCGTCTCCTGAAAAATCGAAAATCATGCGTTTAACACATCAACTCACAGCAATGGGAAAGAAAGAGAGGAACACACTGATGTTCTAGTTGATTAAGTAAATGATTTTGCCAACATGAGTCTTCACTCATTGATAAAATCAGCAATCCAAATAGCAAACAGACACAGGAATTTTATCTCAAAGTAAAGAAAACATTGCGTGTGTAAAAACAATGCAAAAAATGACTTTATGAAATCTTCATATGAGGCAAAACTGGCACTGTTTGCAATTTATTATAAAAACATGTGGTCATCGATTAAACCATGAAATTAAGAAAACAGAAGCCAAAAAGAAAAGAAGCATGATACAGCCCTGCTGGGCAAAAAGTGTGGAGGAGTCGTGTAAACATTAGATATACCGTAATTTATGATTAGGTTTCGGTAAATAAAGTTAATTTATAATGAATAATAAAGAATAAAAGAATTCATATTGTTTACGCTGATTAAAACGGCCAATTTCAATGAGAAACTCCCCCTTGAAATCCGGATCACAACAGCAATCTACTGGTTTTGCGGTGAAACGCTGTGATTTATAGAAAACGTGAAGTTTAAGCTGAGCACGAAATTCTTGTCTGTTGATTCTACAATTGTAAACATAATTGAAGTCTGTTTCTCTTTCTGAGCTCATATCATCTTCATCCAATAAATTATCTAAAAATGCTTTTCCTCCTAGGATTTCCACTTTTAGGTAATACTTCCCTGCAGAAACATCAATATAACAGATTGTCGTTTTAGACTCCATCTCCATCTAATGCTCTAGTACTTACACTATGCAATGTAAAATGTAGTTGAAGTAACTGAACTGACCTGTGTTTCTTAATGTTCTGGTAATTTCATCTTCATCAGAATCACATCGTTTACTAGTATTGGAAACAGTAAGGCGCTTGTGATCACCTACATAAATTTTTTAAAGAACGATCTCACATTACCCCACATTTTCTGGCAGATAGATGTGGCCATTGTGATCTAGGGCTGTAATGATACACTGCTTTGATAATTTTTTACGTCACCATCTCCGTTGGTGAATCTTCCTTCTCCGTCACCAGTTCCAACTTTATCTAAGTTGTCCATAAAATCCCTCATTAGTCCGCGCTTGTATACTTCTCGGACAACATATTCCGGATTAATTTTCTCAGGTTCTCCCTTGGAGTTGCAGATTTGGCGTACCATCTTCTTCAGTGAAGAACTCATGCCCGACTAGTAATTGTACAGTAAAATTTAATATGAAAATTAAAGGGAATTTTGCTCACTTAACGTGACTATGGGCATTTGATATAAAACATTTATATTGATTTATTTTATAATAGCTAACACTATCATTCAGTTTTCAGTTGCAGTTGTGGTTTTGGGTTAATGTCATTTGTATGGCCATAAATCGCCTTACTATTCAAGTCTTCAATACATTTTCGAAATTGAAATACTGGTTAATAAACAGTTTTGCGTGAATTCCGTCAGGTACAGAAACTAAAAGGCATGCTTAATGTCATGTATCATGATCATGTTAGCGATCCACTAAAGAAGTTCACACAAGGCAAGCAACGAAAAAAATGATCTCAACAGATATTCAGCATTCCCCATCTATCATGCACCTAACCCACTATTTACTCGCCGGATAGTCCATGGACGCAACAAAAAAATGCTCAGAGCCAGCTAAAAAATCCTTATATTTTACATTGTAATGCAACATATCTTCATGATACGGAATCATGACTATGATACTATATAGAGGAAACTGTTATAAAACATTGTTAAGCACTCCTTGAACTTTATAGTAATCTATGACTTGACATTGTACACTGTAATTGTAAGGAAAATGTCGGGGTCGCGGGACCAAAGTAAAAAAGTTCAAATTCCGTTCATACTAGTGATTTTTCACATACAGACAGAGAAAAAGTACAAATCGTCCGCTTTATCTGATACTGATATATTATGCAGTTATGTTTTATGTATAAAGAAGTCATGGTCTTTCAGAAAGGAGAGGGTCTACAAAGGAAAGCTAATTTTGTTACGTATACTATTTTTTAGTATATGGCAATCACAGTAAAATACGTGCCGGTCACTTACTTGATCCAATTGTTGTCTTAGCTTTGCTCGAATTTCATTTTCCGTCTCGTCGGCAGCCTCTTGCTGCTGCATTGACTCCATTTCTATGCAGATTACCTACCTAGATATATGCTTTCCACACTTATACACTAGTTTCTGCACACTTTGGATTATTATAATTCAATAACTCACCCACTACGAACAAACACAGCTAAGTGTGAAGAGTTTAAACCGACTTTTGTATATAGTTTTTCAATGACAGAGATAATGCACTTGCAAAAGAATCTAAACAATAATAATTGAAACAAGCACAATGCTGCCAGTAATGTGCTTATGAAACGAGCAATTTCAGAAACAGATGGACAAGTGCAATATTGAAGTTGCTTAGGTATATGCATATTGTTACAACGGCCAATTATTCCTCTGAAGTTGCATACTTGTTGCTATGGTTACTAGGGTATCAGTCGAATCCCTAACCATAAGCCCAAAAAGGGGTTGCTGTTACATACGACACGAAATCAAAGGGTGAGAGAGGGTGAGTATAAAAGGAAGTCAGGTTTCAGAAGGGCGGAAAATGGCTTCATTGAGTAGTTTTATTTAGTACATTGATGTTTATTGAGGATCAGCATTGATAAATTTAAACAGGTATTGCAAGCACAGAATGTAATGATATAAATAAATACGGCAGAAAATAATATGCAACAATAAATATATGAAAACCTTCAAATTAAATGTAGTTTACAGAAAACTGTGATTTTCGGCAGAGTCTGAGTCAAGAAGTAGCTCAGAGGTCTTCAATGGGCTTCTATGAATAGGTTGATAATACTTATCGCCAAACTTTTTGCAGTCGTTGTTTGTGCATCTCCATATTCCCGACCTAAAATCAGAAAAATACAAACTGATGACTGATATATGCAAACATAGAATAACACAAAACATTCACAATACAGCGATATTAATAATGTTAAATTATGTGTAAGTAGATTACGCTAATTATTACCTGCACGAGCAAATGTTACATTCTACACTTTTCACATCTTCCTCTGTTTGACATGCTTCCACTATATAAAAATTTTTTCTTGTTTCAAAACGAAATACTAACTAACGATTTTGGAATATTTCGGAGAATCAAAGCATGTATTAACTCACGTTTTATTTCCCCGATACTTGGCTTGACAGGTGGAGAAACAGAGGGACATTCATAGTCAGTGCAAGCCCATGAATTCTCATGGCATACACATTGGTTGCAATCCTGTTTTTTGGTGTCACCTTCCATACAATCCTCTGCAACAAATTATGCAATGACAGAATGAGGTTGCATTGTCACGTTACAAGTCGCGAATCTCATGTCACCCGTCACACTTTGGTGACTTACCATCAATCCCCATATTTTCTTTTAACGTGTCAGCTTTCTTGATAAAATCTGCTCCGTTGAAACTAGCTTTCTCACGAAGGCTCATCGGAATACAAGAATCCTTAGTGCATGCCCACCTCCCCAATGCACAAATACAATGATTACAGTCAACAGGTTTAATTCGTCCGTCAATGCAGCTCAATTCAGACGTCTCTTCATTCAATGCTATTGCGACTGTTGTGTCGTTTTCAATTGCTGGTGGCACTTCAACTTCCGAACTAAAATATTCTCCATAAAGAACGTTTCCTGATTCATCAACGGATACGACTTGATCTGCTTTTTTATTGTAGTTTAGAGTTCCCTTTTTCTTATGCGAATTCTTATGCCTAGGTGGTAAAGGGACCTCTGCCTCTATGCAGTCCTTCTTGGAACAGACATACTGGCTATTTACGCAAACGCAAGAATTGCATGATACTCGCATCACATCTCCTTCGTCACATCCTAAATATTTGAAGTCAGTCTTATTTTCACCGGGTGATGTTATGATAAAAAGCAATAGAAAATTCTGATTTGGCCTCTTGAAATATAAGATCGAAATTGCAACTAACCGTCATCCATTGCCTCCTCGTCTTCTTCTGCGTCATCTTCATCAAGATCAGATTTTAACCACTGACTTCCGACGATAGAGTGCACAGGAAATAAAGTGGTCGTCTCAACTTCCCCTTCTTCTGGATTTGCATCTTCGTGACTATACTCTAAAGAATCTGAAGAAACAGCAGCAGCCCTGAAGCTTTCAGCCTCGAGTGCTGATCGCGATGACCATATCAAATCTTGAATCAAGCGGTTAATGATTACAGTAAAATTAGGTCTCTTGCTTGAATATAAAATCATACCTTCCCCGAGGTCGATTCGGTAAGAAGGTCCATCTGCTTTTGGGCTTTCTCCTGACTCAACTGAGCCAGACAAAGCTTCTTGTATTGCAGCGAATTGGTTTCTGTAATTTTTTAGAGTAGCACTGATTCTCTGAGTTTCTCAATATGCTTTCGCGAACGTTTCTACCTATAATTACAGCAAGTTCATAATTACAATCATTTGCTTAAAAGTAAAATATCACCAGTTTCAGCGATAACGACTCTTTTATGGTTTCTGAAATTGACCCGACAATCACTTACACGTAGCCGAATTCACCAGGTAAAATACGGCGATACTGAATATTAAAGTGCGACGCATTGTTACTAATGACTTTATAAGCTACAATTTAATAGCCGTCCGAATGGTGAAACAATGAAAGTAAGGACACGAAATTAAACTTCTTCTATGCTAAACGAGGGCAACCACACAACTGACGCTTAATAAGCATAAGATCTTCTTGAAATGTGAGAGTGAAATGAATGATTTTTTGGCACTTGTGAATGGCAATTTTTCCTGAGGCAGATCTTGTAGTAAAAGCAGCAGCCCTGCTAAAGTCCAACTATCAACTAACTTAGCTTTCATCTTATTGCTACACATTTTAAAGACGACTTTTTGTGAACTTGTGTTAAATTTAAAACTTGTTTTCAGCGAATATTGGCAAACAAACGATACTATCGATTTTCGACATTATTGTTTTATTATTTCGAAGTTCTATGTACGATGTCAGAAATGACAGAAGAGTAGCGGCTAGTTTTTTTAAATCAGGAGAATCACATTTCTGCAGAGTAGGCACATGTATGAAACCTGTTTCCTGAATGCCTTTCTATACCAATCTCCCATCATTACTGAAAACATTTTTAACGAGTTCTGCTACCTTTGGGTTAAAATAATGATATTAGAAACCCAGATTAGCGTCGACAACATACGCGTATCTAATTATTCTTTGTTGTTTTTTGTGATTATCGAATAAGGCACCGATCGCATCAGGCACGTATTTTTGTACTTTTTGGTCCTGCGATTTTAACTTCCTACCCCCATATCCATAACAAGATCCCAAAGGAGAAAAAACTTGTCATCTTACCAAAGGGGAAACGGTGTACAGCTCATCTGGCCAATTACCATCAACCTCATTTTATAGCTGATGCAAATAAATGCATATTACCTGTAATAAAAACTCATCATTTTCATCTAGCAAGTCTATTGTTTGTCTACTATTTTATGAGAAAATCTAAAAATTAATTAAATCAATACGATCCATATAACATATAACCCTTTGACTTTGACATTTGAGATTTGAACATGAATGTAGAGCCTTTTGCCCTTTCTCCCAGAAAAGAAAAATAGAAAGGGACAAAAAGTTGTAGAATGACAAAACATCTCACTAAAGTAAAAGTAGAAGGTGCACATGCTTTCAATTTTCAAACAAATTATTAAATAGGTACTCATAATAACTAGTAGGTTCTGTTCTAAGTGCATAGTGCATTTTTAATTTAACTCGAATAAGTCGAATACAGTACTTATTATACTAGTGAATTGAATATAGTGAAATTGCTCCTTACTAACTAGTGGTTTAGAGTTTAGAGTAATTCTTAAATTGTGTTTGATTAAAACATGCCAATTTTTGAGGGTGCACAATGAGGTCTTAAGTTAGGTGTATGAGCAAATTGCATTTTAGGACATGCTACAGGTGATTATCTTTAATTGCAGCATTGGTTTTAACAGTAAAGACTAATACCTGAATCATTAATATAATGGTACTAGTACTGAACGGTTGCAGTCGGGATTAATGTCAGTAAGCCAACAACACGTGAGTTAACTGCCAATATGTACACCTATTCTCATCCTTACTTTGTTAAACTCTGCATAGGTTATAAATGCGGAAGGCGATGGCAGGCAGGTCAGACGGCGTGCGTAGATGTGGTGCCATGCTTTTGGTATAAAAGTTTGATGTATGTAAAAGTTACCAAGAGAAACTTTAAATTAATTTCGTATTCGGGAAATTGAGTAAAGCTATAAATTATTATTAGTTAACGATTCTCTCATTCACCTCCATCCTACAAGATTCCTAGATATAAGCGAAATTACTAAACAAATACTTTAGTAGAGTAGATCTTTTAAGGGAATTCTGAATTTATAAAATTAAAATCTATACTAATCTCATTTGTAATTCGTGATGTCACCGACAATCAATTCTATAGAAGGCTAGTGGGGGAGACATCCCTCCTGGGTGCTCGGATTTCAGGCACTCGTTCTTTGGAAGCTGTAACGTTACTTTTCAAAAAGGTTAGTGTCAAAATCACGTTTATGTAAGTATTTACAATATAAGTACTTTTATGCAAGTACTTTTTTTGTTACTAAAACCCTCTCCATTGCGTAAAGAAGCGTAGGCAGGCAAAAGGCAATGTTAGCATTAGGCTCATTCATAAGATAAGGTAGCCAGTAGCCTTATTAGGAAGTTTTGAATGATATTATTATGACACTTTTTCTGTCGGTTTCAAAGAACGGTTCTCGCAACCAAACATGGCATTGTACAGTTTGTTAGCAGTTTTTGAGGAGGCTACAGTATATAGATGTATGTACATTAAATGAGCTTTGCTGTTAGCTAATGCATTTAAACAGGGGCTGCAATAGTTTTGGCTCGATTCACTAGCGATAAGGCAAAATCATAATTGCAATAGGCTTGTCAGCACGAAATATTTAAGATTCAGTAGCACCTGTTGTGTTGTGGTGTAATTATAATTGAGAAGTGCTATATTGCAATACACTGCATTCTTTTATGGCGCAATTTTCCTGTAAAAAATTAAACTTCAAAATGCATTTTCATTCGACTATCTCTTATCTTCTAAACTGCTACGTAAAATGCAGCATCGCATAATAAATCTGTAATTTTAATTTTTTATATTATTAATCTACCCAATCAAACTTTTAAACCTAATAACCAGATCGTTTTCAGAGTCGGATATATGTTTATTTAAAAATAATCTTTTGGAAACGTTGCTAATTAATTACATGCTACAAATTCAGATACAAAGGCTGCAGAAAGAATTCAACTTTATTGAATTTTCACACCAATTGAATGCGTTTGCATATATAATGCAACCAAATACAAAACGTTAATTTTACTTAATTTTAAGTATAACTTCTGTGAAAAAATTCTTTGATTGCTTCGGTTTTATTGATAAGATATTGATATTATAGTAATTAACACAGTCGTTGAACCAGGTTTACGTAGATCGCATAGTATACTTACACAGCCTTAGTTTTTTGTTCATTTTCATCACTACTCCGTAGATCCAATAAGTCTTATTCTGAATGGTTTTACTCTTTACAATTCATACCTTTGGGCATTTGCATGTTCAAGCTCAAGGTAAGACCTTTTACTCTACAAAAGGCAATACTGCACTGACTTGAATGTTACAAGTTTGTGCTCAACACTCAAGATCAAAACGAACTTTCTGTCCATTACTTTGATAGTTTGATCTACCCATTTCACCACCGTTTTTTGCTACTTTTCCTACTAACACTAATCTCCAAATTTTTTTTTGTATAGCTGTTGTAAGCTATAGCAGAACAAAACTGGCTTGGGTTTTTCTTTGTTCACCTTCTTCGCTTCTTTTATCCAATTAAGATGTCTGTATCCTCTCAATTTTAGAAATATTTAGCTTCACTTTACGCAAAAAGCAAGTTAGCATTTTAACATTGCATTCTTGCTCATACTTGCACTTTAAAGATTTCACTCCTCTGCCTCCTCTCCTCACTACTCATAATCATAATACAGCTGCACTCTACTATTGTATAGGTATGTTCATAAGAGGATGACTGGGCATTTGTCAGCAACAGCAAAGAAGGAGACTCATTGATTAGCTTAACTCGCATAAAAAGAGACTAACAGGATATGGCGAGGGTATTGTACACTTTTACAGCGATGCTCCTACACTGCGCCGTTTTAACCTTGCTTTGCCTTCCCACAACGTTCAACGTTATTACTCTGCTCTCTGCAGTGCACTGGTGGTGGTGGGCTCTTCTCTACTTCTCTGCGATTAACTAACCTTGCTTTTTTTCTACCTTTGCTTGTGTAATACTCTGTGACTCTGCATGAGCATTTTGTACGTGAATGTACTTTTCACACGCATTTCTTTCCAGCTCTTCTAGTTCCTCCACTTTTCCGCACACCATCAACATCACCACCACTTAAAAAAAGTTGGAGTTTGGAGGAGAAGAAAGAAGAAGCCCCTTTCCCGACTAGAGAAGGTAGGATTTGTAAAGGTGACAAACGGGGGAGGATGCCCTAAGCAGCAGTATTGTGTAGAACAAGGTTAATTTTTAATTTTCTAATATAATTTTGTTGCGATTTTTTAGTTAAGAGGAGGAGAGTAGTTTTGCGAATTTTAAATTTTTGGATTAAGTGATTGAGTCATGTGTTCCTTTTCTACTGTCTAGTTCTAGTCATTCCGATTTTTGAAGTGAAAACTGACAGAAGGAAAGAAAGGAAGTAGCCACGTTATACGGGGATAGAAATATTCTTAGTTGCGGAAGTTAATACTGGCCTAGTTGTGCTTGTGTGAAGGCTTATTTTTGAGAGAGGAGTTGGAACGGCAACATCAGTTGATTAGTGTGTGCTACTACAGATACTGGACCTTATCATCCCCTTAAAAAAGTCCGTCCTGAACTTAACGAGATAAGGAAGAGAGCTAATTGCGTGAGGAGTTACAACAAGAAAAGGGAAAGATGGCGGCTAGAGGAGGATCGGACACCAAACTTTACGAAACTTTGGGTGTTCCAAAAACTGCGTCCGATTCGGAAATTAAAAGGGTAGGTTGATAAACATGTAGGGGTGAAAGTAAGAGATGAGACCTATGACTGGCGATGAGTAGCTTATTGATTTCTTTAATTTTTTTGGTGTTCCTGTAGGCTTATCACAAGCTAGCCAAAGAATTTCATCCTGATAAGAACCCCGAGGCTGGAGACAGATTTAAGGAAATATCTTTTGCGTATGATGTGTTGTCGGACCAGAAGAAAAGGGATATTTATGATAGGTATGGGCTTCGAGGATTACAAGAAGGTGCGGGAGGTCGAGAAGACATTTTCGGGGGATTTGGAGGGGCAGGAGATATATTTTCTGAATTTTTTGGAGGAGCTGGAATGTTCTTTGGTGGTGGTGGAGGTGGACATAGCAGAACGCGAAAAGGAGAAGATACCCTTAAAGCACTAAAGTAATTATGCTGCTACTTTAACACCTTTATTGTACTATATTTTAGTATTTTTAAACTATTACTAGTCAAGTCAGAGTCAAATTAAAAAGCAAATACTAAATTTTTTAATTGTAATTTTATGGTATAGGGTTACATTGGAGGACTTGTACAATGGAAAAACCTGCAAAATAAAGCACACTCGAAATGCAGTTTGTGGAGAATGTGAAGGGTAGGTTAAATTAGAGGAGTAATAATATCCGCTTTAAAACAAATATGTATTGTAACCAGAGTGCTGTTTGTAAATATTAAAATCATCATCGTGTTTCTTTTTGCGTGCATTTAGGTCTGGAACACTGAGTGGAAAGTCGGCAAAACCATGTCAACATGGCCGGTGCAGGGGATGAAGAGGTTAGTAAATCTGATTTCTGTTGCCTGACTAGTGACAAAAATTTATAGTTGTTGAGTAGGGTGGGCTTCACTAATTACTCGTTTCGTTTTTGTTTAGCCTGGAATTCAACCTGGTGATTTAATATTTGTTGTCCAACAAGAGCCGCATCCTCTTTTTGAACGACAAGGCGACAACCTTATAATGAAACACACACTTACGTTAAGTGAATCCTTGTGCGGATTTCAATTTGTTGTAAGGCACTTAGATGGTAGAGACTTGGTTATAACCAGGGCTCCAGGCCATGTTGTACCTTCGGATACCTTGCAAATTGTGGAAGGAGAAGGCATGCCACATTACAAGCGTCCTTTCGACAAGGGACACCTTTTCATTAAATTTAAGGTTGAGTTCCCGGAAAACCACTTCACTGATGAAAATACACTAAAGGTATAACTCAATATAACTCAACTTTAAAATAATTAGTTTTTAAAGATATAATTTCATTTTCGTTAATAGTTCATTGTTTTAATTGCAATAAAACGTAATCATTGTTTTATTCGTCATATGTTTGATTAGCTGCTGGAAACCTTGCTTCCTCCAAGACCAGAGTTTGAAATGCCCACAGGAGATAATGTGGAAGAGGTAGACCTAAACGATCATCATCCTTCGAGTATGATTAGCTGCTGGAAACCTTGCTTCCTCCAAGACCAGAGTTTGAAATGCCCACAGGAGATAATGTGGAAGAGGTAGACCTAAACGATCATCATCCTTCGGAGTACAATGCAACTCAGGAAAGTGATGACGACGACGAGCCGCATGGCCCACGAGTAGGATGTGCACAACAGTAGGAACCCTTTAATGACTAGCCGACATAGAATAATTTAATAGTGATTTACGATTCGCACTCGGCTCTAGATACCTCGATGTGAATAATTTATCTTCACTTTTGTTTGAAATGTAGATAATCTAAGTTTAA
Source organism: Acrocyrtus sp. NNG-2020 (assembly GCA_027744115.1). Lineage (NCBI taxonomy): Eukaryota > Metazoa > Arthropoda > Collembola > Entomobryomorpha > Entomobryidae > Acrocyrtus > Acrocyrtus sp. NNG-2020. The sequence goes on from JAHZND010001025.1 coordinate 15,671, forward strand.
GTCAAACAATGTCATGTAATAATAATATGGAAGTTTGGATTTAAAATGGTGATTAATCATGATAACTGATTATCCTGATTCTTGGTTACAGAATTGGAATTAGCAAAGATTACGCATTGACTAGTATATACATAGTAAGTAGCAGTAACAAGGATCCCTGCAGTTTATTTTATGATGCTTGAAGTCCCATGTCATATACATAAGCTATTTGTAAGCTTGTAGCTAATAAGTGTATGTAATATTTTTTTGACGGCACTACAGGGCTGTTTTAATATTTGTATGTAAACTGTAGACTCTACATCGTAGAGGTATTTCATACCTGGTGTACCAGAAATCTTACTGTATCATCAACCGTAAATAAGTAATGAATGATCTATAATAATTATAAAATAAATATCCTCATCCTGAACACCCATTTATAAAGTTAAGTTTTCTACTTTTAACTTGCTACTACAAGAATGATTCTTTACGTGCAGGAAACTGGTTGGAAAGGGAAGCTTATTATTATTAACAAGCATGCATGTAATCCACTACTGTGTATTTATGTAGCTGGCAGATCATAATCATCATTTCTAGTAATAGTTGATCGATGGGTCTGTCGTCTGTCAACCAAGAATGTCAAATGAAACTTTTATAGAATATTGAAATAAAAACTTGACCGATTTTGTCGTCAATAACGTGGAAAAACTTCCTAGTACTTTAATCTCAATGTTTTGCATAACAAATTTTCAATCTGTGTGTAATCTGTTAATTTGTAATAGAAGAAAGTACAAAAAGTGCTTTGTAAGTACAATATACAGTAGAGAAAGCATTTCCATGCACTTTTACTAGTTTCACCATGTGATATGTAAAAAGTATCCAGTTGCGCATGGAGTAGGGCATTTAGTACATTCCACAAAATCATAGAGAATCAAAGTTTTCATAGCACATGGCGGTAAGCATCTTCCACTAGTGATCCTGCAAAACTGTGCAAAAATCACAAAGCAAAGCGGCATCATCGATCAGGTCTATGCAAAAACACCAAGTAATTGAATAACAACGCTTTTGATTTTGTCACTTCTCAAATGTTCTGTTCCAGTGTCAGTATCCAGAGAGCTTCCAGGTAACGAGTTTTACTTCGCTGATTAGGACGATGTGATAACCAGCTTTCAGTTTTATCATCTCGTTCCGGCTCCACCTCTTTGTATTTCTTGTTCTGTTAATTACCGTGTTCTTGTCACCTGTGCATTTTCCATGGCCATGGAATGGAATGGAGTACTAACAAATTGCCAACCTATAGGGCTAGTTTGATCGCATCACCAAACACGAAGATAACTAACTATAAGTCAAAGGTTAATCGTTACCACTTTATGTAAGTCAACGTTAAAATGTTTAGCTGTTTTGTGCCAGTTAGAAAGCAAATAATTTTTCAACCTTGGAGGACAGTCAAGTCAGTGAGGTTAAGCCGGTTGAGGTTGAACAACTTTAGTATAATTAGTAGATCCATCGCGGTAAACAAAGGGCGAAATGATTCCCATACTGTGGCTTCCACGAAAGGGCAAGTTTCTGATAAAGCCTTGGAAAATTGTAGTACATCGGATAACATCGTTTGGAATCCTTGTAACATCCAGATGATTCCTGATGATTTATACGAACAAATATTTATCGACTCATATAGAAAGAATAACTTTAACTCGGACCTTGTTGCGAAATGCCAAAAGCATTTGGAGTCGCACTCACTGTGGAAGCAACAAGTGAAGCCAATATCGCCCGTTAAGTTAAAGTTACCAATGTTGGAAGGAGAAGATATTAACAATCACTTCAGAAATATTGCTCTGCAACAAACCTATCGATACAGGATTCTGCTTGACTCCCTGGCTCAATTCGATGTGCCATTGAAGCCGAAGAAGTGGAAATATGGACTCGGTTGGACAAAGTATTTACAAGATGGAACGAGTGTTTCAGTACCTTATCCAGAGGAAGATGCTCTATTTTTTGATGTTGAAGTTTGCGTAACAGTTGGTGATGCGCCCACCCTCGCCTGTGCTCTTTCTCCTAAACATTGGTATAAAATGTGTATAATTTTATAGATTTACACAAAACATGGCGCTTACATAATTTCTGTATCTACATGTCGATACCGGCTAACTAATTACTGGGCTCCCGTTGTCCCACACAGGTACTCCTGGTGCTCGGATGCCCTGGTCAATGGTGATTCTGGATGCTATGAGCGACTTACATTGGATCACTTAATTCCCCTTGAAACTGGAGGAGGTAAGCTCCATGATAATAGTTATGCAAATATTCTATGAAAATGCTCTATAAATATTTGAATTGAAATTGTTAGTTAAAGGCTGCTCTGAGACTAAGAACCAACCCAGAGAAAGGATTGTCGTGGGTCACAATGTTAGCTATGACAGAGCAAGAATAAAGGAACAATATTATCTTGTGGTGAGTCAGTAATACTATAATAATTTTGTAAATTAATGTATGGTTTATTACATACTACAGTTTTCGTGATTTTCAGAACTCTGGAACTCGCTTTATGGACACCATGTCCATGCATATTGCCGTTAGTGGAATAACAAGCTATCAACGAGCGTTGAAGTTAACTGCAAAAGCTGGAGCAAAAAATGTTGATATAACTCAGATGAGAAAGCTAGGAATTGAATCAAACTTCTTGGAATGGAACGATCAAAGTTCCTTAAATAATTTAGCTGATGTTTACAAGGTTAGTCCATTTAGAACCACTTTTGCTGGATTGATGCTCTTAATTAAGACTTTAAACTAAACTCATATTTTTACTTGTAGTTGTACTGTAAAGAAGAACTGAGCAAGTCTTCCAGGGAAGTATTTGTTAAAGGAACATTACAGGACGTTAGAAATGATTTTTATGATTTGATGTCTTATTGTGCTGCGGATGTACAAGCAACTAAGAATATATTTGGTAAACTGCTTCCACTTTATTATGAACGGTATGTTATTACTCCTAATTAAGAAGTAGATATCTTTAAGTTGGCGATACGAGCAAAAATTATCACATCAAGATGTTTTGCATTGCATGCGTAAATCAGGTTTCCCCATCCCGTGACATTGTCTGGTATGCTAGAAATGGGATCAGCATACTTGCCCATTAATTCGAATTGGAAGACGTATATCAAGAACTCTGAAAATGCCTTCAATGAATCTGAAAATGAAGTAAAATCTATTTTAATGCAAAAGGCAGATGAAGCTCTACAGCTATTAGAAGATGAAAAGTAAGTCGTTGTGTTGTAATTTTTAAAAAATGATTAAACAAATTACGTATTAAAAAGTAAGCATTTGTTGTTCCTGTAATTAATAATAATGGTCTTGCATTTTTGTAAGATTCAAGAAAGACCCTTGGCTTTGGGACCTGGATTGGAAAGTCGTGAAGAAGCGAAAGTTAAAGAAACCTTCAGCAACCGAGGATATGCAGCCGTACCCAATGTGGTATCGCAAGTTATTGTACAAAGTATGTAATTACATGACTAGACGACTTTGTGCTAAAACTTTGATTAGTAAAAATCAATCGACATCTTGATAACGAGGTATATATCTTTAGAAAACTGACGCAGATTATGTGCCTGGCCCTGCAAAACTCAGTACCTCTATGCAAGCTGTTCCTAAAATTTTAAGACTGACATGGTTTGGGTTTCCTCTGCACTATTCAAGAAAAGGAGGTTGGGGATTTTTGGTCCACGCTCCAGAAAATCTAAATATGGACGATGAAGAAGATCGAAAAAATGAGCATCATATAGTGGATGAAGACTCACATGAATCCTCCACAGATACACCTAATGAATCCACTTTTCCATACGAGTATATAAATCACAAAACAATAGATTGAAATCTCCAAACTACGTCATTGCATTGCTTTGACTGATTTTATATAATTTAAGTAACTTACTGGCTTTGTTCGTTGACAGTGAGTGGCTAAAAATATGGAATATAGCAAAAGACAATTTAATGGAAAATACAAAAAGACCCAATGAAAATGCGAGAAA
>JAHZND010001026.1:0-13138 GCA_027744115.1 Acrocyrtus sp. NNG-2020
CCCGCCGCCAATCTACCTAAGCAGCATAAATCTCTGAACACATTTTGCTACTCAATTTCAGATGAAGGAGAAGGAAAAAAGGGAGGACAAACCCCCGTTCTTGGACTTTTCCTGTCTGAGAAGCAAAACGCTACAAATCCTCCTTTTATCAACTTCTTTCACTTCCTTTGGTATCAATACGCCCCTGTTCAATCTTGTAAGCAAAACATTTTTTACTTCATTTTCTGCCATTCCGATTTGCTGAGGAAGGAAAATGATAGAAAACTACGGAATTTCATGTAATAAATGTAATTTTAATGTTTGCGCCATACACAGGTGATAGAGTGTGAGGGAGAGGATGTGGATCAATTTAGTTTAGTTCTTCTTCACATCTACGTAGGTTTAGCGTGGATAGTTGGATGCTTCCTATTTGGGCTCATTGTGATACAAAAAAATCAGGAGTGTAGAGTATCCAAGCAGTATTTATGTCAGGTAAGTTAGCTAAAATAACCTAATTAAGCTATGAATGAAGTATTATAAGCTAATTATGTACTTCAATTTCTGATCAGATGGCTAGCGTCGTCTGCGGGATCTCAATAGTAGCTCTTACCGCCGTGGATGGCTACGGCGGACTTGTGATATTCACGTGGGTGTATGGATTCTCCCTCGGAGGCTACAACTATGCGTTGAAGGTCTGAATTTATTTAAAGCAGTCGATATCACTCTAATAGTAGTACTAGCATAAGGATTAACTAATTTAAACTCATTCAATTTCGCTCTGACAGGTATACTAGAAACTTTCCTTTTTTATATTATGATCTTCATCCAATCTGTCGCCAGTGATCAGGCTGTCTTTCATTCTCACATTTATTAAAAACAACAAACGTGACTGCTTTATTCTGCTCTGCCCTGGTTTTCCAAAATAGGTTACATCAATTCCGTTCTGGGATGGAAAATAGGTTATTACTTAGCAGCAGTGACAGTATTCCTGGGAACGTCGTTCCTCTTCCTTACCGACGTTCGACGAAGAAGACTGTCCAGACGGAAAACTAACAATAGTTCGATGAAAACGTAATAATATAGGGAATTTATATATTATTATATTGCCGCATATTTTTCTACTGAAAGGATATATTGCATACATGCTCATATTGTATGTGTCCTACATGTCTTTCGCTCGTGTCAATTGTCATCATTGTCATTCTTCGGGCTGAAATGTTTTGGGAGTGGAGACATGTTGTTTTGACATCGAATTTTTTTTTGTGTTTACTCTCCCCGTTTTAGTAATGAGACAACTGAGACAGTACAATCTCCGAAGGCAAGGAAAATCTCATTTTCTTTCCCAGTGGAACCCATACCTCAACAGTCAAAACATGACTCGGAGGGACAAATTGCTGGAATTGATCCATCCATGTTGGCAAAAGAGCTTACGTGCATTTCCGAGGAAGGACTTATCGACATGGATTTTCAAGTAATTCTTTTAAAAGGAGGAGTAGCCATTAGTGAATGAATTTATACCTCATCGATGCTGTTTTTTTTAAAAAAAATGTGATGGGATTTTCCTAGGATTTATGTCCCTGTCTTGCTGGCCTACTGCTGATTTATCAAATTCAGCTGCAATTTGTGCAGTATTTTATCTATCAGCGATGCCGTTAGATGTAGAAAATATCATTTAATTTTTTTTCATGTTCTTTTTGTGAAACCAATTTTTCCATTTCTCGCCTCCTTTTTTGCTCCTCTTTCAAACATCGCTTTGCTTTTTGCGTGAAGCGAAAAAAATGAGGAAAAACTTTTATTACATGAAGTTAACATCAATAATTTTTCTATTTGGTGTTCTCTCCTACACCCCTGTACTTTGTGTGGTTTCCACAGGACATTTATTTTGAAGAATGGGCCGACTATTTTGGAGACTGCATTACATCATGTAACAAAGTGGAAAACTGTCTTCTCTCCGAGTACGATCCGGAGTATGCCGTGCTCATCGAAAAACGGGCTAGAAGATGGTCCGCCGTCCGACCCAGTTTCGCAGCCGGAATCGGTGCAACTGCAGCTGCAGTGGCGAGTGGCGTTGTTGGTGTTGGGACGAGCAATAACTCTAATGGGGGCAGTGGCGATGCCAACAACGGAGGAAACGGAAGTTCCTCCAATATCGGGACAACTGTTGGCAGCAGTTCTATCAACTCTACTTCCACTCCATCCCATCACCATCATCACTTGTTAGCTCCTGGTTCGTTCCACATAATTCCGGCACAGTTGTCTCAGCTCGCCCATCAGCAGAGCCACGAAGGGAGTGGGAGTAGTGGGGTTGCAGCCCCTCTAGCCTCTGGGGAATGTCCCGAAGATGCCAATCCGAATTTAACAGACGCCGCCAGCAGTCAACCGTCTGGGTCGGCAGGTGTCAGAGAAATCCCCGTCTTCCGAAATACTCACTCTCATCAGCATCCTCCAAGGTCTGGGAGAAGATCCACGGTGGAACCGCCATCAAGATCTATTACTGTAATTGACGAAGCGTCTGTCTGAATATCCCTATTGTAATTAATACCTGTCTTCAGTGACTCATCTCCGCCGAGACCGAGTCACTGACACTGGCACACATAAATACTCGAAAAGCTACAGGAGCTGTCATATTCACATAAGACAACGTATCCAAAAAACCCAAGCCATGAGTGGAGTCTCGCCATGTTTTTTTTTACTTTTGACATGTTGATAAATGTTTGCCATGCTAATTTGTGAAAGTATCTCAGCAAGAGGCACATTTTCCTTCATATGATAAATATTTTTTGGCTTGGCTCATCCATCCCTTGTGTACTATACTGAGGTGAACAGATAAGAAATACGTATGTGCTGTGATGGCTTTATCAAAATATCCAGTATAATGATCTCTTTCTTAAATTAATAGAAGTTAGCTGCGACTAAAAGTAAAAAAAAATTATTTATGATAACTTCGTCAGTCATTATGAAGAGCCTAGTCAATTTTTTTTGTTGTGATTGTAGATAAATGCGCTGCTACAAAGATTATCCTATAGAAAAAAATATTAAAATAGATAAACTAGCCATGTTTTACTGTTGCTGACTTGTCCATTGTCTTTTTTGCTGTCGACGTCCTTGGTGGTCTGTCAGACACTCACAGCTTAAAATTTAAAGTATAAGAGAAGACAACACAGCCGATATTGTTAGTGCTTAAACGGTTGGGTTTGCTCCATTGTTGTAATAATTACAGATGACAAATTATTGATGGATGTGTCAATGCTTTTAATTGATTAGGCAAGTGCAAAAGATAAGTTTTCACAGAAGATTGTCAATTGTTACTTGTCCACTGTGCAGTAACTTTGTTATCTTACGAATTTTGTAAATCTTGCCATATTTGTGAAATGAATGTGCCATGACGTGACTCTTCAAGTAGTCAGCTTGAATTTCATTAGAGTACAACATATTTCTGTAAATTGGGTACGTTATAGGCAATTTTGCCTTTTATTATGTTGTTTTTGTTATTATTGTTAATACTATAGAAGAAGTCATTAAATAAGAGTTAAGCGCTACTCATTGCTGTCGCTAGCATTAATTAGGTACAACTGGACCTAATAATTATGTACACTTTCAGCCACTCGCATAAATTTATGGACAGCCTACATCTGGGAACGCTACATAAAGCTAACATTTAAATTTCCTAAAAGACATTTTATCCTACTTTTGGAGAAAATGACACTAGTCGTTAGCTCGCTTAACGATATAGAGTCCGACTATGCCCAGATTTAAATAGAAGAGCATCACGGTTCACAGTCACTCTATGACTCCAGCGAGGGGATCATCATACTCCTCCGTACTTAAATAAAACTACCTTCGAATTAGCAATAATTGTTAGGATTATGCATTCCTAAGATTACCAGAGTAGAGTGCCTTAAAATGTAAAATGAATAAGCGCGGTATGGAACTCGCATACATTATTTCCCTACATTACTTCTAATTAGTACAAACATTCACATTTCTCATTCAAGCCCCGTTCGTTCCCTTCCCAATTTCAATTTGCCCGTTGTTCTTCAAGCTGTGTATATGACTAGGAAGGTTCATGTTATTGAAACTTGGCAGTCCAGCTCATTTTCCTTCTGTCATTCTTACTGTATTTCCTCCAGGAACTCGTACATATTACATCCCACCCAGCTCTGCTTTGCCAAGTAAAACTATAGTAGCCATGCTCACTTTTACGACACAGTCTTCTGCGCTACACGACTGAAAGGACTAGATAGGTATGCATTTTTAAGGATCTAAAAATAAAACGAAAACGTTCAAAGCTTTTAAAATTCGACGATGTTCAAGTACCACTACGTTCACTTGATGATACGAAACTCGGTCTTCATTTTAAAATAAAAGTTAATTTTCATAGTTTGTTAGTTGTATGGTAGATGAGATCGTCCACGGATCTTTCCTCTGAAAAAGAATTTTTTAAAAATTAAAAATATATTGTTAAAACATCAATTAGAAATCATTCCTGAATTGGCTGCCTTTTTCTGTAACACCTCTGCTAAATTCTAAGCATTTTCAGCTTGAACATGGCTTCCAAGTCAAAGGAATACGAGTTAGTACTTTTTATAATTTATTGATCCGTATTTACAAAAAAAAACATGAATATTCTTTGCCAATTACTTCCCGTAGTGAATTGTTAACTTTTATTTTTTTATTTTAGAGAATCATCCTCAGATGAAGATAGCACGCTGCATGGTTCGGTCTCGCCCGAAACAGATAATGAAATTTTAGTCAACCACTGGCGATCCAAAGATCCTTGGGAGTTGAAGGGACTGTCCAATCCAGGAGTGGTGTTGTACATAAATCAGTACGTAAAGGAAGACTACGTCTACATCCCTTGCGAGATTGGTATGGTGGCCTTCAGCGTTAAGGAAGGGATTGACGATTTCTACTGGACGCTTGTAGATCCTGTTGATAGTGTACCCAAGGGCTTTGGAATTGCTGCCCAGAACAACGCTCAAGAATTTGGCATTCCACTTCCAGACTTTTCAGCTGCTTATCCAGACTATGAACAGGCTACAGCCGGCTACCGAAACTACGAGAAGATTGTAGCTGACATTGAAAAATTTCTGGACAAGCAAAAGCACAAAGACGCAAACTTCACGTTTATCTTTGCATCGAAGAAAACCTTGTCTGGGTACAAGTCAGCTATGAAATGGCTGTATGGAATGTCTGGAAAGGAATTCACACACAAAATATTTCCCTGGGAGAAATTTTTGGTAACTCTTTCTCTGAATGGACTTGGTATGGCGGCGGAGACCATGCTCGACGAGCCGGCTATCGGAACTACGAGAAGATTGTAGCTGACATTGAAAAATTTCTGGACAAGCAAAAGCACCAAGACGCAAACTTCACGTTTATCTTTGCGTCGAAGAAAACCTTGTCCGGGTACAACTCTGCTATGAAATGGCTATATGGAATGGCTGGAAAGGAATTCACACACAAAATATTTCCCTGGGAGAAATTTTTGGTAACTCTTTCTCTGAATGGACTTGGTATGGCGGCGGAGACCATGCTCGACGGATCACTACCGGATATTTTGGACCAATTTCAGAAAACTTTGACCATTTGTGACAACGCAAAGAGCGAGATGAGAAGTGAGGCGGACACAAAGTCAGTGGTTTCCGCGAGTATCAAGAGCTTCATTACTGCAAAATCGGGTGGAGGTGATTCGGATGCCTACTCAAAAATTGGGAAGAAAGACAGAGTTGCCAGTACATATCAAGACAAATATCCGTTTGCCATGTTAGGAGGTTTCCTGTTCGAGGGACAGGCTGAGCAGTTCATGAACATCGGGGAGTACTTATACATCGAAGAGTTGGCTTGTAGCTACCATCGAGAAAATTTGGAGTTTCAGAAAAAAAGGAGGGCGAGGACGAGGAGGGTGAGACGAAACTTACAAGAAGATATAGAGGAAGATGGCCCAAGCGATAAAATTACGAGCTGCGCTCTTCTCCACGCAATAAGACAGGTGTACTTGGCGTTGGATGTTATACTCGTTAACTACTCGAACGTGAAGCCGAAAAAGAGGAAGGCATTATCCGTGGCTTTCAACTGACAATTCCTCAACGGATTCAAGTAGCACTGTTACTGGTACAACTGTTAAAGCTGCTTTTCGTTAATTGTTTTCTGAGAATTTCCCTATTTTCGTAAAACGTTTTTTATAAAATCGGTTTGTAACTTTTGAGTTCGAAAAATGAAATACAATGATTGATACGTAGATAAGTACATGCAGTTATAGAATCATAGAATGGATTATAGAAATATAGAATGTATAACTACATAGGTAATAGTTATACAAGTATATTACATTAAGAGAATGAATAGGTAATTGCATTAGATAATTAATTATAATATTAGCTGTAGGACATTATGAAATAAATGAAATAATTAAATGAATTTTTAATGCAAAGAAAGTATACTACATGCGACTTTTTTCTAGCTAGAATGATTTATTCTGAACATTTTAATTAGCATAATCTTTATTTATTTTTCCTCCAATTCAGCGAATATGTTCATTGAGGAAATTCAGTTGCCGATACACTTTTGTATTCGGCTTCACCATTTCTGGTAGCACATTAGAATTTTCTAAAAGAATAATTAAGACTTAATAATTTTTGGCCAAACATTTTTGGAAAAGTCAATTGCCACTCCAGCAGTCAATGGAAGCATATCTTTCATCTCTCCACTCCTTCTGTATTTGCGCGGGGGGATCTTCTCCAGTAACAAATCTGTACTTGGATGTCCGCATCGAAGTTTCAAATAGAACGTCAAGGACATCTTGTACAACTTTCTGGGCTTCCTGGTCTTCAGCCAACTTTTCAATTTCAAACTGAATAGGGTAGTCCTGGAATGACTCGTCAATGACAGTGTACCGCTTGTCCCTCCATTCCTGAAGCTGACTATCAGGTGGATCCTCTCCAGTAACTTCTCTGTATCGACATGCTTGCATAGTGCTTTCCAGTAAAACGTCAACAACATCCTCGACAGCCTTGGAGGCCTCCTGAACATTCGCCAACTTTTCAATGTCCACCTGAATGGGGTAGTCAATGGTTGAGTCGTCAATGACAGAATACCTCTTATCTCTCCATTCTTTCACTAAGTCCTCAGTAGGCTGCTCTTTCGTAGTTCGCTTATATCTGCAAATTTGCATTGAAGTCTCCAACAGGACGTCAAGAACATCTTGAACATTTTTGGTAGTTTCCTGGAGCTGCGCCAACTTAGAAAGCTCTATCTGAATAGCGTAAACCTTCACTAGCTCGTGATTCGCAACTTCATTCATTTCCTCAATAAACTTTGTTTCCATTTTCGACTTTCGAGGAGCCGCCCTTTTCGTGTATTCGTCAAGATCCCTTTGGATATCATCGAAAGATGAGAGCAGTTGCCGGAAGTAAATTTCTCTGCACCAGTTCCTGTTCGAAGCAGCTTTTACTTCCTTCTCTCTTTGCAACTTGGCCATGTCTATCTTCCGCTTTATCATTAAGTATGACTTATCTGCGGAGTACTCTTTGTAGGGGTCAAAATCTGCGGATTGATTTGAATCCTCCTGCTTCGACGGCTTTTGAGAAATCCGCTCATCAAATTGATCCATTTCATTTTTCAGCTTTTGTATTTTCGTATGTTCCCTCTTCCTTCTTGAACTCTCTGAACTAAATGAAAGCCTGTCCATGAAGAAATGTGGAAGTGCTGCAGTTTTACTAGTGCGTGATGACTTCCGTCTCTGGCTCACTTCCGGAGCGTTAGCACATGACACAATCCTATATGCCTCATTAGTGAAGTAAAGTCTGGAGAGGTCATGCTTAGCAGCCCTCTCCTCCATCTTGTCTCCATGAGTCGGATTCATATTATCCAGTAAACAATGCGTAAGCTTAAGAAGAGCTAAATGTGACTACGATAAAAACAACTTTTTCAGCTTTTGCCGGCAAATCCTTTCTAGATTAACCTTATAAAATTGACGATTTCAAAGAAAACAGACAAAAAAGTTTTTTACAACGCTGTTGCGACAAGTGAAGGAAAGAGTATCTATGTGAACATAGCATATTAAGCGCCTTCTACCATTCAAATTGCAAGTTGAAAGCGTTTCTACATTTTCAGCAAAGGGTGACTCGCTCGATCTTCAAATCAATGACGAGAGAGTGTACAAGTTTCGGTTTGGGAGTGCAAAAAGCTCAATCGAGCGAGCTCCTGTTCCTAATCTCAACTTCTCAAGCTCCTTCTCCTTCACATTCACACTTTTTAACTTGTCATCGGAATGTGAGTTGTGTTGTGTGCGTACGCGTAATACGTGAGCTTTCAGTCAATGAATTTGTATGAAAACATGCTCGCATTTTTCTCCCAGAAGCGACTTTAAGACTTGCAATAACGAGTAACGACAGGATACACTTTGATCAGTTTAAGTAAATGGTGCAATAAAAAACTAGAAACTTTTCCTAGAAACTTTCGATAGTTTAGAATTTAATGTGCCCATCTAAAAAACTTTGATTTTACTCGCGTGCCTACTATCACTTTAGAACTTTCAGTCATGCTTCCCATTTGCGTTTGAACTGTACAGCTTCCGCAAATCACTCTTAAAATGTCGGTGATATTGAAAATAACCAAAGGACAATCCAATTGTCTCTGTGTGTGAGCCGCAACCTTGAAGAATAGTAATACCTACTCCACTATCATTATCATATAGTCGGTACTTTACTAACTTTATTACTTTTGCTCTCTGACTAAAAAAGTACTTCACAGTAAAATAGTAAACTGCTAAAGCTACTGCTTTGCAAGTATAGGGAAAATTAGCAGTAGCATGAACTGAAACCAGATTTCACTCTCAAAAGAAAAACAACAAGTCTACCAACTACCAATTGTCAACCTACTTTTCTTATTGCAGTTTTGTATTGAGCTTCGGCAGAGCTATATGGTTTAAAATAGCAGCATAATACATATAACTAGTGAGAAGTAGCTCAACCTTACACTAATTTGCTGAAGTTGTATTTCATATTTCATGGCTTTAGATTTCGTACTTCATAGGAAAATAATGTATTATGCGCTTGTAGCCAATAAGCGATGCTCCCCGGTATGATAGAGAAGTAGCTCAACCTTACACTAATTTGCTGAAAACTTGCATTTCATATTTCATGGCTTTAGATTTCGTACTTCATAGGAAAATAATGTATTATGCGCTTGTAGCCAATAAGCGATGCTCCCCGGTATGATAGTGTCGAAAGAGTCATAACTAGCTGCACGCAATAAACAAATAACAATAAATTACGTAGGTAATTTCTCGCTTTCGATTTCTTTCAGTGGAGTAAAAAGCGCAAAAGAGGCAAAGGGCAGTTCGTGCAAAATTAAAGAAGATTAATTTATGCATTTCAGAGGAAACGTAAGAAAATGCGGCCTACTATTAAAATATGCAGCTACAAATCATGCATGCATCATATCAAAGCTGTTCTGCTCAATTTCTGAGAACAAGAGGGAAAAAAATTAAAAAGTGCAGCGACAAATTGTAAAAAATGATGTTTTTGAAAGATTGCTCAAAAGCTCGCAAGGAGAGGTTGCTTTGCTTTTGTTTTGGGTGCTCCGTTCTTCTAAATGGCTACTGTTTGTGGTTTAGCTGCGTGAGTAAGATAAGCGGCACGAGACCTTTGAAAGTGCTTTTTTAAAAGGGGACTTTTCAGCGCAATCGATGCAAAGCTGAAGTGTACTGGTGTAAAGTACAAGAGGATGATAATGACATTGACAACTTGATAAGAAAACGATAAGCTTTGTATGGATTGATAGTGTATCCCTCCACCATTTAGAATTGCATTTTTGATGTTTTTCCTATAGAAAACTTCTTGAAAAGGTCGCGAGTGCTATAAATTGACCCAGATTTATCATATGATGATATTAATTTCTCTTTCTACTCAACAATCACATCACATATCAGGAGGACTGATCAGTCTTGTTCAAGTTTTTGCATGGGGTGGGTGAGACTTGATATGGTGTGTTGCTTTGTTGCTTGACTCGTTTTGATTACGTGCTTCATACATTTCCTTCCTCTGTTTTCTTTTGTCTTTTTTTGAAATCGTGGTTGCGGTTGTTTTCTGATCGAAAATCATGAAAAGTTTGCAAAAGTTTAAGTTATGGACTACTCTACTTGTGAGCACGTTTCTCGTGGTACTAGCAAGCGCAGAGGATGAACCGATATCGAAGGAGTATCTCCAGCACTTTCGCGACTTCACCAATGACCTTATAGCAGGTGCGAAGGAGACGACGGAAGCAACGGAAATAAAGCCGGGTGTGCACATGTTACAATCCGTTCGGAATTGGGATTTTGCTGGCACACATTAACGAGCAGGTTTGGAATGTATGCACGAAAGGAATTCCGGAGGCTTTGCACACCCAAAAAAAGCAAGTTGCATCGGAGTATGCTCAACTCTACCGGGAATATCGGAGAGTGAGTGAGAAATTATTTTGAACAAAAATATATTTAAAAGTACAGTGGTACGGCTGATTGATAAGAGCTCATTTATTTTTCAGAGGCAATTCAGGATCTCAAACACAGTTTACTCCAGATTCGCCAATCTCACCCGGCCAATGGCATTCGATCAGTTTCTGACTCATATAATTAACCTGGATTTCACTAACCAGACTGCAGAGTTCATCGACAGCTTCAATAGCTTTATTGATTTGGGAACGAAAGGGCATTTGAGTAACGAACTTGTGCCAAAATTATTGTGGAGGAAGGTATTCGAAAATGTGACGGCAGGCTCGTACCTGAATACATTGTACTACCGTGGAATGTGGGAAAACACTTGGACAGATATTGGAGACCGCCCATTTAATTTTGACTCGCTGGTTCCATTTATAGAGACAAAGGGGGAGTTTAAGGTGGCGGAAGATGTGGAAATTTCAGCTGTAAAACTTAATATTCAGGTCGGAAATAGGTTGTAATTTGACACTGCGTCTTAAATCTGTTTGATTCATTACAAGCTCAATATTTATTGACGTCATTTATTAATGAATTGTTAAGAAATCGGTATAGGTATCTATAATATTTCCAGGGTCCAGCAAAGCAAGTCATTTTCTTTAAACCTCACACTTTCATGGATGCACAGAAGTTGCGAGCTGCGTTTTTGAAAGTGAAGGCAAATGAGAGTTTGTGGGAAGAGAATGTGGGAAAACACTTGGACAGATATTGGAGACCGCCCATTTAATTTTGACTCGCTAGTTCCATTCATAGAGACAAAGGGGGAGTTTAAGGTGGCGGAAGACGTGGAAATTTCAGCTGTAAAACTTAATATTCAGGTTAGAAATTAATTGTAATTTGTCACTGTGTCTGAAGCTAGCCTTGATTTATTATGAGCTCACTATTTATCAAAATCATTTTTTATTAATGAATTGTTTAAAAAATCGGTATATTCATAATATTTCCAGGGTCCAGCAAAGCAAGTCATTTTCTTTAAACCTCACACTTTCATGGATGCACAGAAGTTGCGAGCTGCGTTTTTGAAAGTGAAGGCAAATGAGAGTTTGTGGGAAGTAAGGAATACGACTATCCAGATTCCGGCCGTTAACGCAACTAACATGGCTCGACACCATTTAGGACTTTCATTTGTAAGTATTAGTGAATATTATCTAAAGATCGATATTTTGAAAGTGAAGGCAAATGAGAGTTTGTGGGAAGTTAGGAATACGACTATCCAGATTCCGGCCGTTAACGCAACTAACATGGCTCGACACCATTTAGGACTTTCATTTGTAAGTATTAGTGAATATTATCTAAAGATCGATCGGCTAGGTTTTCATTGTCGTACATTAAATTTGTGTCAAAGCTTAGAAGGTGAGCCTGTGACTGGCGGGGTGACTTAAAATTAATTAAAAATATATCATATATCATAATTCAGATGGGCATGAACGAGACCTTTTGTCGAAGCCACAGCACGGATCCATTGGATTATTATTACAGGTACGCAAAGCATATAATCTGCTCTCTCGTTCCTATATCGAAAAATCTTAAAGATTTGACAATTTTTTAATTAATTAGCCAGCAACCTATTGCGCAAGGAAACCACTTTGAACTGTCTTCTACGTTTCTGGAAATTGCGTCCGCCTCCGGTATTTTAATCCTTTTTATTGACAAACATATTTTAAGAGGAGGGTAGTTCCATTTTCTAACTTGTTGCTTGTTAACAGGAACGCTCATAAACTACCAAAATGACGACCCAAACTTAGCTGACCCAGAGTTTTCTGAGGACTNGATGACGACTACGAAGTACTGGACACAGAGCCAGAAGGCGTCGATGACATTGAGGAGCACGTGAACTCCAGACAGTTCAAGAATCGGCAGAGATTCCGCAGATCCAATGTAAAAACCTTGGGAGGCTGTGGCCGCACTGACGAGTTTTCAGAGACAATGTCCAACAGAACGTCAAGTGTCATGAAGAACATTGTAAAGCAAGCTAGAGCGAGCAAAACTCTAACCTTTGACACCCCATTTTCATGGGCGTTGATAGACGAAGAAATTGGAGAGGTGTTTTACGGACATGTAACATCTCTTTGTCAGTTCAACAAAGCTACAAACGCTATTTTCGCCAGTCCAACTCACGCCTGGCTCCATGACGTATTTAAAGTGGCATTCTGGAAATGCATATCGTAAAATATATATTTTTGGCAGCGCCTCGCCCAACTTTATTTAATGGTAATGCAGACGTTATTATATTTTATATCGCTTTTATATTTTTTTAACGAAGTTTTAAGCAACTCAATAAATTATTCAATCCGTGCAAATGAAAAAATCCTAAAGTATTTAACACTGCAAAAAGCATTTTATGCAAGAGATGAAAAGAAAATCACGTACTCTTTAAAGAAAATACGGAAAAGTGCACTTTATCCTGAAAAACATTTTTTTTCTCTGGCATAAACTTTTAACTGCAAAAAAAATTGGGAAAATTTCTCTGCTCGCATCGATGCATTAGTCCTGTTCCTGATCCAGATTCCAGATGCAGAAACCATAATCATTTCATAATCTTATCTTATCTAATGAAAGGCTTGAGTAGACATGAGCGGACTATCAGATTGCCACTGTCTTTCAGTTTTCATTTACAATTTTTTTTTCTTTTGGAGTTGAAAGTTTTATGTGAAAGTTGATCTAAGCTTTGCAGGCAAGGTG
>JAHZND010001027.1:0-11511 GCA_027744115.1 Acrocyrtus sp. NNG-2020
GAAAAAGGAAATGTTCCTTTCCTAAACTTTCTACATTTTTATTATTTCCCTTTCTGTCCCCCCAGTGCATACACAATTGCTGCAGCACTGTCGCGAAAAACATTCACTAGCCATTTCATGCTCGCCGTTTTACACAAGAAAATTGATGCATTATAATGGTATAGGCAACTGCAGACGAGAATTGAAAATGACTAATATAATGAGCCCAGACATTTATTATGAACCTCTTTTTGTTTATCAACAGCATCATACACATATCCTACAAAACTGCATAGAACATTCCACTAGATATTCTGCGAATAGTGGTGCTCCTCATATTTCTCCCCTATTGAAGAATTGAAGACTTCCTAGCATAGTCACTCTGTACGAGTACGTACCACCACCTTCATGTCACTTTGTCTTGTCCCTAGACAATTTTCGCTAACTCTCTTTCTCTCTTCTGACTTCCCATGTTTATCGGTTTCTCTGGTCAGACGAACCGTAAGTTGACTGCAGTTGCCATTGTGTAACGAGCAAATATGCAAACAAACATGGGGACGCGGACTTTTTAGTCTGGCAAAAAAAATAAAATTCCCGACGGGCGCTTCGGTGTTGACAGAGTACAAAAGAGCGGACTTGTCGCATTAAAAAATATATTTTGCCACCCAACACACGAAAAAACATTTCCCTTCGTGAGAGACCACCGTACTTGCAGTAAACAAAAAAAAACTTTATTTTGCTCTTTAATCCCTGCACTCAAAATTCATGTCCGTGACCATTGCCATGAAAATTAATTTGTGATTTTGCTCATAAAGCTTCGGCCCCTTTCTAGATGTTCACAAGTAGGTGCGAAAATTATATTTTGTGATGGAAAAACATATTAATGAGAAATTCCATGTTTTGCATTTCTTCAAAGAATTATTCCCAGGCCGCGGCCGCTTCATTTTGTGTGGTGGGTATAACGACTCAAGTTCATTCCTTGTCCCGTCTCCAATTTGTCACTCACTCATCGCATCCGTATCTTCATGTCACGTACTTTTTCCCCCTTGTACCTCCCATGTTGTTGTCGCTGCCGAGACGGAAGAGTTGACCTGAAAGTTTGAAGAGCATAAGAGCAGAAAAAGTTTTTTTTTTCGGGCTGCCAGTCGTTCAATTTGATCACGCCGTCAGTCCGTTCTTTCTAGACCGCGATGTTTTAGCGTTGTAGAACTTTGCAAACATAACAAAAAAACTCACTCTTTAATTATTTAACGACGCCTTAATTGACGATGCATAATTTAGCGGGGGACTACTTGTAAACTTTTTAAAGCACTTAAAACAATTTTAGCGTTGTAGAACTTTGCAAACATAACAAAAAAACTCACTCTTTAATTATTTAACGACGCCTTAATTGACGATGCATAATTTAGCGGGGGACTACTTGTAAACTTTTTTAAAGCACTTAAAACAAGTCACAGTCTGTAAAGGTAAATATTTTTAAGCGTTGTCCTGTCAGCCACTGCAAAGACTAAAACAACGCAAATAACGTGACAGAACTTGCTTTCATGTTCGTTAACAAATTTAATAGATTCGCTAGAGAGAAAAGGAATTAGGGCCAATTTCCCTCAACCAGCTTTGTTTTGATTGACTTTTCATTAGAGAACATGCACGTTTTTTTGTGTCACGCAACGTCTTTCACTTCTTGATTCATTTTTATTACCCAAAAATTACTGCTCAATGATACTTTTTCTGTACAGTTTTGTTTACTGTTTACTCCTTTCATGAGGATAAAAAAAATCTTGCCAAAAAAATTTTTTTTCCTTGATAATTAGCCTGTACCTATTTATAGTGCAGAGCCTATGTTGCCAACTAAAGTGGGAAAATATAGTAGTGGGAGTAAGCATAATCTGATTGTTGCCAGATCAATTCCAGTATTTTCTCCATTTATTTTCCGTAACAGGCATAAAGATTGCTCAGTGAATGGTGGACAGTATCGGGACTTTTGGGGAAGCGATGAAAATGAAAAGCCCTTCGTTTTGTTTGTGTAGGAGAGCAACGGAGAGAAAAAAGAGTTAAAGATGAAATCAAGGAGGAACGGTTTTTCCTTCGAATTCCTCCTTGGAATTCTTCTCCGATTCCAGATCAATCTGTGGTAATCTTCTATGTAGTGGTGGAATGGATGAATGTGTTGTGCCATGAAGAGAAATGTCCGCGTTTTCTCCAGAAGTAAACCAGTATTTTGTCAATCGTTGTAAGTACGGCCTCGCCTAAACTTGGCGAAAGCGTATGTTATGCCCACTTTTATCGTATTTATGTCTTTTCATGGCTCTCTTTTGTATTGCATCTGGACGAATGTGAGAAGCTGGAAAAGAGATTGTCCTGATTACAAATTTATTGTATTAAACTAAGTTACGTTTGCTGAAGTCAAAAAGGCAAAAAAAAAGTTTGGCTCAGAGGAAAACGAAGAAAAAAATAGGGAAAGATGTCAGATCAGAATTGAGTTTTTTTCTTTCTTCTTTTAGTCACAAAAGTAAGTAATGTATTGTCGACGTTAGCTTTCTGCTGGAAAAGGAACGGAATCTCTAAGCTTTGTTTACAGATAAGAAAAAGCTCCCACATAATATATTTTGTCTGAGGAAATAAAGGAGAGTAAAGAGATTTCGACGCTGTTCCCTCTGCTTTGTTGCTTGAATGTGTGTAGGAAACGAAACGAATTTGTGTAAGGTTAAACTGTCGTACAAATCAATGACGAGAAAGCGCTGACTTTTCGAAAAGAGAGCAATATATTCGCAGTAAAAGTAGTGGAAGTAACTTTTTAATGGTCAGTAGCAGTACAAAATAATAAAAAAAGAATCTTCCTAACAATTGTTTCCTCGTATGATTCTGGTTACAGACACCTCCATCAGTGAAAGCGTTGAAGCAGCGGCAAAAGGAATTGCAGAACGCCTCATTGTATGAGGTAGCGAAAATGCGAGATCTCGCGAGTAGCAAAGAGGCCAACAATAATAATAACAATAATAATAATAACAACATAACAAATAACAACTTGAGAAACGGTCAACGAGCTACTCCATCCCCACCAATGCTGCCCACCGGGTCCAATCAGCAGTGCCTGCCAGTTTCCCATCCGAATTGTGGTGGCTCTGGGAACTCGATTATGATGGGCCCGAATATACATCAGATGCAGCAACTTATCCAGCAACAACTTCTCACCCCCGCCCAGCTACAATCCCTGATGCAGCAGCAAACTCTCCTCTTTCAGCATCAAGTAAGAAAATGGCAACATTTTTATGTGGTATATCCCTCCTCAGATGGGGGTAATGTGATACATATTCTACTTTCCTTTCTCTTTTAACCTCCTTTTCAGCAACAACACCAGTTAGCAGAAATAGGACGAAAACAATTAGAGCAAGCTTTACAAAACTTGCAAGAGCAGTTGCAGGTAAGGTCACATTAATTCAATTTTAGAAGGGGAATTAGAGAAACTCAGAAATCACCGGCCTTTCACACCCGGTTTAAAACTGTTTCTGGCTGATTGCCTAATTACAGCTGGTTCCCTAGTTTAAATCATTGACTCGATTTTAATGGGATTTTTTTCAGTTGAATCTTCTCCAACAATCCCACTTAATCCAAAATGGTGATAAGAAAAAATCCTCAGGTGCTTTGCAACAGTTAGCTGCTCAGCAGCATCAGCTCATGCAGCAGTTGCAATTAACACAGCGACAGTATTTAATTCAACAAGGACTGAACCTTCCCGGTGTTGTTATTCCTGGTGGAGAAAGAGGAAACGGTGGGAATGAGCGTGGTGGAGACCGTGGGGTTGGTGATCGAGGTAGTAAGTCTTCAGCATTTTTTTTTGTTGCTAGCCAAATTGTTTTCTCAAATCTGAAACCGCCGTCAGTTGTGACGCTGAGAATTGCATCAAAAAGTTCATTTCAAAATGCAAAGTTTGCGATGAAAGAGTGAGACCAGCAAAACTCAATGATTATCCAGAAACACCAATCTGCATTTCTGGAGGAGGCCACGGGAACTGCTTTTTTATTTGCATAGGTTTACTTATTTTTTTAAGCTCCTGTAGCGAAGTGATTTCTTGACAGGGAGATTCCCACAGAGATTTTGTAATTACGATTTTGCCCCTTATACATATATATGTTTTAAAAAAACCATGAGCATTGGCCCCTGCACTTTTCTTTTGCAGTTCTGCTGAACTCGTCAATCTTGAGTTCAGCCGTAACAGAAAATTATTGCAGTAATAAACTTTATATTAGTCAAATGCACTCTTCCTCAGCTTGTCATCGCTGGTTACCAACGATGACAACTACATCCTGATGACTTGAAAAATAAATTCGATTCATTTTCCTCCACAGGGCATCCCGGAGACCGGGATGATGACAGAATTCCAGGGCACTGGAAGGAAGGTCAGGAACCTCCAATGAATGCTCCCGGACTGATAGATGTTCATCAACAAAACGGTACCAGCCCAAAGCATCACCTACCGAATGGTATGATTTGACTTCCTTTTTTTAAATTGTATAGTCCCCATGTAACAATGCTCTGCGGATTGACGCTATAAAGAGTGCAACATGGATTAATCATGGCAAATGAATATAATTTAATAAAGGTCTCTTTGGCGGTGGAATTGCTGGTCGACGGGAAAGTGTGAATGGAATGTGCGGTGACAGTGATAAAGGTGAACCCATGGAAAAATCAATTAGAGACCAGCATCCTCTTTACGGACATGGGGTTTGTAAATGGCCAGGATGTGAATCTGTATGCGAAGAATTCTCCTCATTCCTCAAGTAATGACTTTTCTCCGTGAATAAAAATACATACATTTTTTAGCTTTTCTTAGCTTAGTTTCCGGTAACGACTGTCTACCTTTTATAGTACGCATATAAGTAGTCTGGAAATATATGTGAGCTGTGCTGCTATATAGTGTGTGGTAGTGTCAGCGGTAGCATTCGGGAATTCACCGTCGATCTTAATCGATTGATTTTAATGGTTTTTGAGCGTGCATACATTATTTTTAAAGAGAGAGAGAATTTGTTTCCCTCATTGTTTTACGGACTGAGGCCATATTTTTCTTTTCGCTTTCTCTACCGTCAGGATCACTTACTGGAAGGAGTAGATTGCTTTGCATTGATTGCATAATGGAAATAATAGGTTTGACGAAGAAAAATGTAACTTGTGGCGAGGTTTAAGTTGAAAAGAAAAAACGAACTTTTCTAATTATTTTCCTGTTTGATTTTAATGGAATTTCCACATGAGAAGTGATAAATATCCTGTGTGCAAATCTGATTGACGGAACATTAACAGACTTTTTCTTTGCTGATTTATTTCTTGAGAGGAGAGAAAAAGAAAGGAATTTTTTAGCTCTGGAAAGGCAAGGGGAGCTCATCCAGAACCCTTTTTGTTGAAAAAAATGTGATATCAGAATGGTAAATGCAACTCGAGATAGGATTTTATATTGAGATAAGAAGGGAATTTCTAAATTTACTTTTGCTTTCTCTTTTTAATTCAGTTTCTCTTTCAGCTACTAACTGAAACTCTTTCGCATTTCTTTTTCATTTTCAAGGAAGCTAATGTTTTTTGTCATTATTGTTCAATCACATGAACAAGCAGCAGAACATGGCTCATAGTCCGATAAGCAGCGGTGAGAGAGGTGGCGGTGGTGACGGAAGAGTAGGGGAACGTGGTGGCATGATGCGGCCAGACTCACCGAAGAATCCTCCCCCAGGAGTAAATGAGCATGTGAGTAGTCGAAATTGGATGAAAATGAATGGGACCCCCTGTCCGCTCCTTCTTATGGCATATCACTCCGTTTAAAAAAAGTTTTGTTTTGGCCCTCAGAATCCCGGTCCAAATTGTCTCGGGGTCCCAGTCTCTTCGAACGGGGGTAATCCTATGTGCGGACCTCCAAACAGCATTGTTGGTGCTCCAGGCGGAAATGGTCCTTTGGGCAAAATGCCAATCACCCCAAATTTGTTGCTCCCTGGACTGTCACCGTCAGGATTAGTATCTGCGGCGGCTGCAGCTGCGGCAGCAGCTGCTGTTGGTGGTCGCTCCCCAGGTATTTTGCAACCCCCAACACCGAATATGACAGGACCTGTTCGACGTCGTGTTAGTGATAAAGCTTCTCTTCCACTCTCTGGAGGTGAGACTCGACATTCTTCCTACGCCTCTTTAACCCATTTTCCTGCTTCTAGAGCTCGGAGAATTTCTCTCCACTCGAAATGCTCCTTTACACTCCCCATCCACTATACTACGCCAACTATGAAGGCAGCATAAATTTAAATTTAACTGATGGTGCATAGAAATGACTCATAACCAAATATTACTATGACGGGTTCTTCATGTCAATGATGTGTTTCTTTTTAACGCTGCTGACTGCCTCATAGGCCTTCCCTACTTGCTGGAGAGAGCAGGACTAGATGTGCAGCAAGGTGAGGTTTCTTAATACATTTCCCCGCACGCCAATTATATTTTTGCACTGTCACAGCCAAAACTAAGTTTTGAAAACTTTCTGCACCGACTCCAACCAAAAATTCCCAACCTGTACAATACTTCTGAATTTTCAATTTTTGGATAAGTGACCACCGCATGCCGTGCAAGTATAAATTTTTCCTTTTCAGTGTAATTACTTTGGTTGTAAAAATGAAACTGTTTAAGCAGCGCTAGAGAATTAGACAGCATCACTGCTCTACACGGTCATCAATCATTTCTCCATCTTCTTGAAATTAGAAAGAATTAAAAAAGGAATCTCGTTTTCACGACCGCTCCCCATCCATTAAAATTAAGAGTGCTCACAAAAATGATTACACCGTAAAACCAGAACACTGCATCAAACAAAAGTTTTTCGCCCGTATACCTCTCCTTTTTCTCCTCACCCTCCTTTCAAGAAGAACAAATAAGAAGAGAGAATTTTCCTCTCCCGATTTCTGATTAAATTAAATTTCGCCGCTCAAAGACAAAAGTCAGTGGTAAAAGGGGCTTCTTATATGGCTTTGTAATTGGTTAGCATTAAAAAAAGTGTTGTCTTTCGTCAGCATTCTACTATGTCATCAGTCGAAATGAAAAGGATAGTTATTCTTCAGTTTTAGAAAAAAAATGCCTTTGTTCCCATCTCATTTCTTTACTTTTGCTAGCTTTCATTTGATCCAGTAAACTTGACGATAGTCTTTGAAAGTAAAAGCAGTAAATTTATTTATTTATTATTTGAAAGCTCCACACATAAATCCAGAAAGTCTTAATTTTCTCAAGTAGAACTGAAATGAAACTGTCGAAATCTTTTCGGGTTAAGGCATAGCATGCCGCGCTGAGGTAGGAAAGTCGATAACTATGCCTTCTTCAAACAAGATAAAAATGAGGGTGTGCAGTGCTCCCTGTTGAGGAAGAAGCATCTGGAGTGCTATCAGCTAAACTTTGTAATTAGAAAGTGGTAGCGAGTGTGTATGTGGTTTTGGATGGTGGACGTCGCTCAAAGTTTAATGACTTCATCAAGACGAAGGATGAATTTTCCCGTCGTTAAGCTGAAAAAAATGAGTAAGCAGGCGCTAGGGAACTGTAAAGAAATTAGAGCAAATTATGCACTTCAGGTATTGCATCTTATCTTTCCTTTCCTCACTAATTAACTTTTCCACTCCTCCTCATCCTATTCAGAGAAGAAAGGCTTTTTTGTATGTGCTTTTAAGCGTCAACTAGAAACCTATTTCGTTCCGCAGTCCCACTTTAGCTTTTAGTAAAACTCTGAGTGAGGGATCCGCACAGCAGCATAAACGCTCTAGTTGACTTCTGATGATGATAGCATCAACTTTTCCTAACAAACTCTTTTTACTTTTAAGACAACAGCACAACTATTAAAGAATGAAAAGGCTGAGCTAAACAGGAATTAGGGGAGGTATATACTGCTCTCATAATGAAATTTACTTTCATCAACACTTTCCCCTCCCTTGATTGTCGTGCAGATGATGCCTCTCACTTCCCATAACATTGTTTCGTGGCTTTTCATATATTATCATCCTGATTTCTTCATTATCACGATTAAAATCTTCGTTGCTCCTTCAGCGAAAAACGCGATAGGCACTACTTATTCCACCAGAAACTTTTTTTTACCTGGGATTGTTCCAGTGCATTCCCGTAAACAAAAAAAGGGGAATTTAGAACATTCAACAGCAAAAATTGAGCATTTCTGTTCATTACCGCGTTATTCTTAGTGATCATGTAAGAAACGACTATGTTCCCATTTAAAACAAAAAAAAGGGGAATTTAGAACATTCAACAGCAAAAATTGAGCATTTCTGTTCATTACCGCGTTATTCTTAGTGATCATGTAAGAAACGACTATGTCCCCATTTAAAACAGAACGTTTTCCCATTTTCACCTACTGCCTACTGGAAATCACTTTCTTTCTAAGGAGAAAGCATGTCATAAAATCAAGGGCTATGGTGGCGCCTTGCTTTTCTATAAAAATAACAACACTCTCCACACAAGTGGAGGTGAAAACAAGGAGTGCTAGGAGAGAGCCGAGGATAAAAAAAGCATGGAAAATGCATTTTCTTTACATCCTATAAATTGCTCGTATTGAATATATAATGTTTTTATTTTACTACTTCCTCTCCTTTCCTGTGGCGGGTGCTGGCAACGATCCGTTTTTTTTCTTGCATCGCTGCTCCTGATTACTTGTTACGAGATGTCTGAGCCATTTACGTGTTTTTCTTCTCCTTTTCCCTCTCTTGATATTGGTATTATCAGGGAAGAAGGAGGAAGAAAAAAAAGGGTTGATTTTTTTTACTGGTGATGATGGCGGTTTTAGAATGTTGGAGCATTTTGGATACACTACCCTCAGTATTTTTTTTCTGAGTTTTTCCTCTTCTCCGGAGGAAAATGTGATGGTGATAATATTGCCCAATCAGAAAATGTCGATTGTGAACTAAAAAGGAGCACATAGTATTTACTACCCACTTTCATCCTGTTATGAGGATCTTAGTAGAACGAGGAAAAAACACGAAATGACGAAGGAGACGATGATGATCGAGATGTGTAGGAATCTGCTAACCATGAATGTGAATTCTTTAACGAGCTTTTCTAAGGATTCTCTAACCGTAATGGACTTGTAATGCTGTCATTTTGGGGAGGAAGATCCGTAGAAAAATGTCTAGGATTTGAGGTAATGGCTCAACCGTTAGGCATTCGCAAATAATTTACTCTGGACGTTTGATGCATAAAAATTCCTTATTATCTTTGGGCTCCTTTCCCTCCCTCTTCAATTACTTGTAGGGCTGTTGAAGAAAAAAAATGTATGGAAAAATAGCATCCTCAGTTTTCCGAGGCTGCTGCACATGCTTTGCTTTATGGTAAAAAAATGTGTTGCTGTGGGAAGCAGTTAGCATATTATTCCATATCACTGCAGCAATGATCCTGCCATGATAGCAGCAATTTGGCTTTCATACCAGGAGAAGAAACCAGTCCAAGTAAACTCTTGTATGAAACATCATTGCATTAATTTTTCTTCCTCGGAAAATTTTGTAATGGTCTATCCATTTCCCCNTACCAGGAGAAGAAACCAGTCCAAGTAAACTCTTGTATGAAACATCATTGCATTAATTTTTCTTCCTCGGAAAATTTTGTAATGGTCTATCCATTTCCCCTGAGACAATCATCATTAGCTTCAGTTTTCCTAGTTTTACCTAGTCTAACTGTGAAATACTTGCGAAATGGTACAATTAAAAATACTTTTAAAGACATGTCGTACCGTAGCTGTTTGGACAATGAAGAGTAAAATGGAACTTGACAAGCAAAAAAGCAACTATTTTCTTCATATAAGGAGGGTATAAACGGTTCTTTTTTTTTAAAAAAAAGAAAAAGAAAATAAAACTCTAGGGGAAAGCAAACGGTTGCACTTTTTTCTATCTCTTTGATTTTTATGTTTACTACCCTGGAGTGTTCCACCCGGTCTTGTTGAGATTCCACCAAAAGAGCCATAAATGTATTTTGTGTATGCGTCTGTGCCGTTATTGGTGATTTGGTGAGCAATGAAAGAACACGTAGTTGGTACTACATAAAGAACTTTTCCTCCTGGAGGGAGTCTAACTCACATCCCTTTTTTTTCTTGCCTACTCCGCTTTTTTATCCTTGTAGTGGATCATCACAAGCCAATATAAACTACTCATCAATAATAATGAGTGGAAAAGTTTTTTTTATTGTTGTTCATTCCCATTCTTTTATTCCCCCTGGGAGGATTTTGGGTATGCTCTTATCTGGAAAATATTTTTTTAGTGGGAGAGAGTACATACAGAGAATGGAAGTAGATGTAATTAATATTATTGCTTTTACTTCATTTTTTATTTTTGTGTTGTCGTCGGATTGCTGAAATGGATATTACTAAAAATCCAAAAGACATATGACAGCGTATATATATTTCTATTAGGAATCTTTGCACTATACTGAATGGTGATGGTTCTCTCTTGATTTAAAAATTTGGTTGTAGTCCCATTAAAAGAAAATTGGAGTTAATTCTGTCTATTTCCTTTGCAGAAATCCAGAGAAATCGTGAATTCTACAAGTCCGCTGACGTCAGACCACCGTTCACCTATGCATCGCTGATAAGACAGGTATAAAAGCTACTATAAAGCGATTTTCTCTTATAAACCTGATCATTACAGTCTCTAAACTGCAAGTGATTATTGCTTATTTATTGGGTAATTGTGCAACATAAGCAGATAACAGAGGAAACGCTTTCATTCCTCCCTTTATCCCGTCGTTATGCGCTAATGGCACTCAATAACAGTTGCTAAATCTTCTTTTTATAGGCAATCATCGAGTCCCCTGACAAACAACTCACGCTAAATGAGATTTACAACTGGTTCCAAAACACTTTCTGCTATTTCCGAAGAAATGCAGCTACGTGGAAGGTAAACTTGCAGTTTTGGGCAACTCGCCTAATAAATCCAAAAAATGTCACAAAAAAATAATCGAGTTTTATCATAAAATCCAATTTAAATAAGATATACATTTTTCAAAAATGTTTCTACACTTGGGTAAAAGTTTCTTGTTTACTGTTATGAAAGAAGAATTTTTAAGGCACTAAATTAATAAGTTTAGTTAGCTTTAATAACTGTTACTAAAAGCATATCTAAAAAATAATGGTAAAAATGCTTGAACCCACTTCCTGTAGTGTGAAGCGCAAAATATTAGCACATAATTATTTTTAGGAGCACTACCCCTTCTCCATATCGTAGTAGGGGTGCACCACTAGTAAATGATTTTTGACGATATTCAAGCTTTAAAAGAAAACAAGAAAAGGGCTATCTCTCCACTCTTCATCAACCTGTGTGGCCTTTCAAGGAAAAGAAAGTGGTGGTTTGTTGCAGGGTGGAGAGAAGCTGGAGTCAGCCAGGGTAACATGAACAAGGTGATTATGATTTGAAATGTATATTAGTTGCGATGAATATTATGAATGGGATGTTGATGATGATGACGGAGGAAAAAAGGAGTTGTTTACTTTTACTCCAACTGCTTCTTAAGATTAACTATGGAGTCTTAGACAATATTGAC
>JAHZND010001028.1:0-19597 GCA_027744115.1 Acrocyrtus sp. NNG-2020
TACCAATTTGTTTTTGTCATCTCTTTTAATTGAAGCTCTTCTCTCTAAAAGTTGACATCTCTCCTATCTCTACTCAGCGTATTTTAAATTAGTCACTGTCATCACATCCGTCAATTTCATTTTCAAAAATTGCAAAAAAAACATCCACTTCATAATGTGAATAATATTGGCCAACTGGATAGTGACTGAGCAGAATCTGATTAGTCTCATGTCACAAGTTTTCTGTTCTTTAGTTTTTCAGTGCTAAAATGAATAAAAGTTTCACAACTTCAACTCTCTCGCGTTTCAAAAACTTTTTCACCTATTCTGGACTCATAACGAGTACCTACCTCCAGCAAAGCTGCAGCCTACCTAAGCCCTAAGCAGCGAGAGAGGTAGCTAAGGATACTCCATCCATAAAGCCACTCGGTTACGGACGAGCGGATATAAATACGCAATAGGGCACAAAAAAGTTCCATTGCCAGCAGTGGAAATGACAGTCAAATATTGATAAAACAGTGGCACCATGGAATAAGACTGTGATAAAAAAAATTTAATGAACAAATTTTTTCTCTGAATACTGAAGAGTTGCGCTATTGTCCTAAAAAATTTATGCTGATTTGCTGATTGTTAATAGATATTGTGAAATTCATCAAAACTCGTCAAGGTATGGAATATTTATAGAAATGGTTGAGTAAGTGTTATGTAAGGACAGGGATGATTTTGAAGGTCAAAGGTTAATAAATTGCTGATTTTTAAAGATTTTATAAGGAGGGGTGAGTTGAGAAAATGGTGCGACTTCACGTAAAGAAATTCGACCAGAGCTGTTTCCTTTATGACACGTCTATATCTGCAAAGACGGACGATCTCCTTTTGGAGCTCCTGGAGATTTACAATGGACAGCTGAAAATTGAACGGGTTTGTGTGGAAATGGAGGAGATGGCTAAGCACGGGACGTTTTTTCCTCCGAACATGATAGGACTGACCGAGGAGCAGGTGGAAGATCTCAAACTGGTGGATGAATGGGGTCTTAAGTGTATTCCAAGTGGGGGCTTCGAGGAAAATAAAGATCCAATGGGGAGACGAAATGGCAAGCAGCCTTTGGCGAATATGGGAGCTGTTCTGGAGAAAACTGTGAAGGAAGTGAAAAGCGCCACTTCGAGAAAGCTGGTTGAGGAAGGGAAAGCATTGACTAAAAAGGATATTCTCGAGCAGCTAAGTTTACTGAAGGGAGCTTGTACAATTGTGTACCCTATGGGGCTACCTCCACATGATCCGATTCGAATGGAGTTTGAAAACAGAGAAGACATTGGAGGGACTCAAGACTCCCTTAACGTGATTACTCTAGAAGAGGGGGAACTCTGGTTTTGCGGAAGGCAGATATTTACCGGGTGTGGACAAGCTTTGGGAGATTTTATTGGAAAGAACGAGAAGACTAAGGTTGTCGTAAAGCTCCAGAAAAAAGGAGGTGGACCTCCAGCAAGGGAGCCACTCATGTCGGAAAAAGATCAGAAACATTTGATGATGATGGCGTACAGGAAGCAGCAAGAGTTTAAGAAGCTAGAAGAGGATGATGATGACGACTTCCACAACTCCGACTGGGCCGATGGATCTCAGCTCAAAAGACAATTCCAGGGACTTAATAATATTAGCTGGAGGCCGAAATAAGAAAAGATGCTCTGTTAATTATATGCTTAGTTAAATATTACTGTTTTTTTTAAATGCATCTCAATTTTATGCAATGAAATGATCTCTTTTCACTGATGAAAATAAACCGTTCTAAACCAAAAAGTAAATAATATTAAATTCATTTTTTATTAACTAACTTAACTAGAATATAATACATTTTATCTAAACCATTTTACAACTAATAAAATTATATTAATAAACTATTTCACTAACTAAAAATGCATCTAATTGTATCAAATATTGAAAAAAATTAATGTTAGATACAATATTATATTCACCATTTTACAACTACTAAATTGATATTAATAAACTATTTCGCTAACTAAAAATGCATCTAGTTGTAACAAGTATGTAAAAAAAATTAATGTAAGATTCAATAATAATATAGGTATTTGCTTTGGGATAGATAATAGTAATAATAGTTTTTAAAAATTTGATTCTGGCAAAGGAAATCTAACGGAAGCTTATCGGTAAAATTCATAACTTTCTCAAGAGAATTTTTACAACTTCAATCATAATTGACCATATTAACCTATCAGCTTAAAATCATTTGCTTTTACAAGTAAATTAAGAATTAGGGATTTTTGTGTTTTCGCAATGATTTGAGATTTGTTTGTGAATGTGAACATTATAACTCAAGTTTGTGAATTTGTTGTAGTAATATCCAAGTGCAGTCTTAATTCTCTGATTGTGAGTGAGGCTCGCTATCAGTACTAAAATACTCAACTCTGCTTTCTGATGATGTTGAATCAAATTGCTCCGAGTCGATTGAGGATGCACTATCTGAAAAAGTTTCCGCTCTGGGTTCATCGGCTGGCATAATCGGAAATTCAGGCTCGGTCTCGGACTGAATGTCTTTTCCACTTTTCAAGATGTCCTTCATCCACTGCGTGTTCCATTCAACAAAATTACGTCGAGCTGCCTTCGTAAGTCCAGGTGGGTACCTGAAAGAAAGATAAGTTCATTGTTAATCTCATATACGGTGGTGACGCAAGGTTTTTAGAAATTTTTAGTCTTACTTTAACATTGGTTTTTGAGGATTGTAGGTGCTGTGCATGTAGTCAAACGTTGGCTGAGGTTGATTCGGATCGCCTCTCCACTCCTTTAATTCTTCCTCTGTGTAGCCCCCACCTTCGTAAGTAGATTCCACATCAGTTGCCCAGTTCCACCCCTCTCCTTTAGCGCTCCGAAAGATATTCTTTTGCGTATCCAGTCCTGTTTGCAATTCAACTTGATCTGGCACCTTCTCCCCAGTCGCAGATCTAGCAGCCATAGATTGCTCCACATCCATAAGTTCCTTCAGTGTAAGCAGCTCATCTAAAGGCTGGTTCAAGTCCTCCACTGGAATCGGCTCAATTGCTGGAAGTTCAGCGCCCACAAACTTATCAATATAATATCCAGCATAAAGTTTGTCCAGCTCCTCATCGGGTATCTCCACATCCTCCAGATTTTCCTCAACGGTCTCGCCCACCGCTTCAAAGTATGGATTTAAGTACAGCAAGTAAGGTGGGATCACAAGACGATCCAAGCAGCGGGCTTCGTGGTACAGCAGCTCTGGAACATCCACCTGATGCTTGTAGTTATGTTTGCATGACAGAAGATATCTTTCCTTTCCATTTTTCAGAAGTCCCTTCCTGTATTCTCGTCGACACTGTGATAAGTGACTTTCCATCTTCGAAGTCCTGTAATAAATTAATTTAAAAAAATAAAAAAATAAAAATTCCATCCACACATCTCCTTCCACCCTAACCAACGACAAACACGATTATGCCCTAACACAATGCATAAAAATTCCATCACATAAAAATGACAAAAATTAATAAAAATTCGCACTTACTGAATAACATGTTTTTCGTTGTATGGACAGATTTCCTGACTCAGTTCTGCAACGGCGAATCTTCTGTAAGAGGTGCAGCTGCGGAAAGAAGACTGGCTCATAGCTATGGATTTCCTAATAGCCGAAAATGGAATTTCCACGATTTTCCCAGGTTTTTTATCGGGCTTATCAGCCACAGGTATCCCTCCCGTCGCCATCGTAGTTTCCACTTACAGTTAATATATTGATGCTCGGAATTTTTTAAGAGTTTCAAATTTTTTTTTGCTGTGCGGCAGCGAGAGGACAGCTACACGACAAGAATTTGAGAAATGAGAACCTTAATGTGGTGCGAGCCCCTTTTTATACCCTCGCTATTTCGTTAGATTTTTTGTTCATCTGCGCATGCAAGTCAGCTCAGCTTATCATTGCTACACTTTTGTCGATTTTCGGAGTCTCCTCGTTCAAATGACAGTCGCAAATAGGATCGTGCGCCGAAAGTTACCCCTAAAACGTCTACATTCAATTTTCATTTTATTTTTTCTGCTTATCGTCACCTCTGAAACTTTTCATATTTTTACTCCTTTTTATGCATATTAGTAGATAAGCTCGGTTACAAAAATGTCCATTTTCAGACCGACTATATCGTTTTCCCCAAAAATGAATTCGCAAATAGAACACGGATTTGACTAGTTAGAATGTGTTCCTTTAAAAACGACAAAAATTTAAGTCCTTCCTCTGGAAAAGCAGCATTCAGCCAGAGTTCGTCTACTAATTTTGAACGTAGGTGGTTGGCATTAGGTACAAATACGACACGAGCTAGGTGCATGTCATTTTCAAGCTGCGACTTTAAATACGACTTGACGACTTGAGCAGAGCACATTTAATAATTTCAATAATTTTAACAAGATGATGGGTGATTGATACAAGCTAAATGCGCGTTTGCGTTTTAACATAAGCAACGTCAG
This sequence comes from Acrocyrtus sp. NNG-2020, assembly GCA_027744115.1. NCBI lineage: Eukaryota > Metazoa > Arthropoda > Collembola > Entomobryomorpha > Entomobryidae > Acrocyrtus > Acrocyrtus sp. NNG-2020. The sequence goes on from JAHZND010001028.1 coordinate 4,450, forward strand.
TGCTGATCATGCTCACGCATAGTAAATTGATGTTTGTTCCAAAAGACAATTGTTGATAAAAAAAAATTGTGTTTAAGTTTGGAACTGAAGGAACAGTTGAATGCATCATTTGCAATTGAAAATTGAGCTGGATATCGAATATTCTGACAGATGGACTATGGCTGCACGTGTTGACCTTGCTATTGAAGTTGTCACCAGTTATCTGAAGGATAATTGGTCGTTTACCTGTAATTTTTACTATAAAAATGAGGCGGTTTTGGAAGTATGAGTATATTCTGTTAAGATAGATCCTCCTCGAAACATTTTAAAAATCTGTTGGTTTAAGCTAGACTTCTGAACGAAGTATTTGCTTGTGAGAAATGGCAAAGTTACTCTTTGCAGTGGTCCTCTTGGCCGCAGTTTACTGTGCGTCTGCTCGTCCTTCATCTAGGTCTAGATCTTGTAAGCGATTGAAATTTGAAAGGGTGAAAGGAGACTAATAAAATGATTTGTGATACTGATGGGATTGTAACTCTTGAAATTTTAGTAGAAGGTGGAATCTGCGTACCTGGACTCATAGTTAGTACCAGCGCGGAAGTATGCGAGTGCAGAGTCCACAGGTCTGGTCCTTTTGGACTTATACGCATGTGGAAACTTTCCTGCACGGAGCGTGGTAAATTCCCTTAAGTGATTTCTCAATTTTGGGGTACAATAAATATTTAATGGTTTATTGCGGTGTTATTAGCAACCCAAGCACCAACCCAAGCACCAACCACAGCTGCCGCTCCATCTTCTGAAGAATCTGAGGAGCCACAGCCCTCTGAAGAATCTCAGGAGTCTGAGGAACCACAGCCTTCCGAAGAATCCCAGGAGTCAGCAGAAGAACCTGCCCCAGAAGAGCCTGTTCCAGAAGAACCTTCTCAAGAGGAGCCTGTCGCTGAAGAACCTTCTCAAGAGGAGCCTGTCGCTGAAGAACCTGCTCCAGAAGAGCCTGTCGATGAAGAACCTGCCCCAGAGGAGCCTGTCGATGAAGAACCTGCCCCAGAGGAGCCTGTCGATGAAGAACCTGCCCCAGAAGAGCCTGTCGATGAAGAACCTGCCCCAGAAGAGCCTGTCGCTGAAGAACCTGCCCCAGAAGAGCCTTCTCAAGAGGAGCCTGTTGCAGAAGAACCTGCTCCAGAAGAGCCTGTTGCAGAAGAACCTGCCCCAGAAGAGCCTGTTGATGAAGAACCTGCCCCAGAAGAGCCTGTCGATGAAGAACCTGCCCCAGAAGAGCCTGTCGATGAAATACCTGCCCCAGAAGAGCCTGTCGATGAAGAACCTGCCCCAGAAGAGCCTGTCGCAGAAGAACCTGCTCCAGAAGAACCTTCTCAAGAGGAGGTTGCCCCAGGTAACCCATTTGAGTAAAAAACCCAATTAATCTATTCGTCTTGTAATAATCTTGTAATGTTCCTATGTATTCAGTAAAGCAACATCTATCTGCAAACTAATTTTCTTATAGCTGAAAATACGCAAATGCGTGCTCAAATTATAAGCTTGATACATGGCAACGGGATTACGTTTTCATATTCATTTTATTATCAGCTAATGACACCAGAATAACTACAAAACTTTCAGTCATACAACTTTCAAAATCTATTAACTTTAATTACTAACTAAATTGAATTTTAAGTTTCATTGATTCTCACTTCTCACTATCAGACTTGAAAGGGGGTCTTCTTTGGAGGGAGTCGTATCGATTTAATGCAATAGTCCCATTAATTCGTCTTCATTCCAATCAAGTTCTAAGAAATTATAATGAATAACAGAAACATCATCAGATTCGAAACCTGAATACAATCTTGAACAGAATAAAACTTCAAAATTAAATTTATTTTTACAGTTTTTCTGTAGGCGGTTCTTCCCAATAGATTTTCCGCGCTTTTTAGTATCCTTGTCCCTGGTTGTATCCTCGACAGCTTGCGTTGAGGGCTCCTTCTTTCCATCAGTTTCATCAGTTATAAGTTCCTTGGTAGCTTTTCTCGCTCTCTTGGGCGCATTTGCATTGGTATTCTTAGCGCTTCCTTTCCTAGTTATCTTTGTAGAGTTGTTAGGGTTAAAGTCAGCTTTTGAAATTGCAGCTGATTGCCGTAATAATGATGATGCTGCATGCTTATCGTTTGATACGCTGGTAGCAGTTGCACCATAACGTGCCTCCATTGTAGCAATATTTGCCGCAGGTACCAAACTTGGCAGAGCAGTATGAAGAATAGCCTCAAAGGGCACACGCTCCGGTTTTCTTTTTAATGGAGGAGGTCGCATTACCGCTGAAGTGTGCTTAATGACTGATAATACTTGTGACTGAATAAGTCTATCCCCATCTAGTGGTCTCTCCCCCGGCTGCTTTGGGTTTGCAGGTGAAGACTGTGCACAACTTGGAATATTTACAACCTTCGGAGGTGTTGTGGCGTTTTCACTCACTGATACTGTAATCTCTAAAATTAACAATAACAAACAAGGGTTTGTTATCCAACAAAACAACAAGGCTAGAAAAGAAAAGCAGACTAGTTTTACAGGCACGGCAGAGAGAGATAGAGAAAAAAGTAATTTGGCATGTAAGATATTTAGGTAGCAACGTTGGTTTTGGTTTCGTTACCTAATTCCGGCTGGAGCTGTTGTTTGGTAGAAACTGGTATTTGAGAAGTTGAATTTGAGGGACAGCTCGTCTTCTCGATTGCTTCAACTTCATAGTGAAAATGTAAAAGGGAATTTAAAACACAAGACTCCAGCTTTCCACACTTAATTGACCTAAACATTAGTCCAGGCTCAAACATCTTCAAAATGGAAGCTACTGTTTGGAAAGGTAAGGCCTTTCCACAATGAGCGGTTATGTGGAATGCTTGATCGGCGTTATTAACATTTGGAATTTCTTTTTGTTTCTTTTCAATGTTAATGAACAGAGAGTCGGTACTAGTACTGATATCCGAATTAGCAGCGAGATTTGATGGCAGAGCTCTAAAATGTTGACTTTCTCCATAGGCAATAACATGGTGGGTTACCTCCTCTTCTTGTACAGGCCCCTTAGCTGTATTTTTGCTTACGTCTGTCCCCGCTTCGATAACCAACCTTTTAATTAAAAAAAAATAAAAAAATATGTTATGAAATTCAGTCATTAACGTATTTTAATTTCCCTTATACGAATTTTTTAACTTTATTGTTGTAAAAACCTTTTCCCAGTCTCTTCCACTGGTTGCTGAGATTTAGATTTAGAATGTGAGGTCGAGCAACTCGCCCCTGGAACATCCGTTAAAGAATTACTAGGTGTTTTAAATTTTGTTTTGTCGGGTTCTTCATCATCATCGTCAGCAATGTCAATAATGGGCACTTCTGGTGTAGTAATTGGCATTACTTTTGGCTTCGTATTTGCTGTGACAGAAACACAATTTCTAATTCATTTCATGTCAGCTTTTTGCTATTACGCGCTTTTCTGTTGCTAATTTAAAAAAATGTCTCGTAATTACTAGAATTCCTAATATACTTACTACTATCTCCACAAGTTGAAGAGTGATTTTCTTTAATACAGACTCTAGCATGAAGTAGATTTACAAATAGAAGACTTAGATGAAGATACACCGTCATTAGTCTTATTGATGCACCCAGTATGCCCTTCACATTCTCTCTTATCGTCACTTCCTACAGGCTTATCATCAGGATTTACTGGTTGTTGTTGTTGATCTCGACTTCTCTCCTCATTTTCGGCCTTACAGAAATATAACGAAGAAATAAGAATATTCTATTTAATATCCTATTTAAAATGCCAAAAACTCCAACTACTTTTTAAAACTTAGAATTTTTAAAGCCTTACCGTTATTAGTGAACTGGTAATACGAATTTGCTCAGAAAGTGTATCAACGTAAGTCCTTTTCTCTTCGGAGTGTGTATAAGCTGTATATTGAGATGACATTAATTAAACAAAAAAACATAATTAAAATCGACAAATTACTCTCCAAATATAACATACCTAAACAACTTTCTTAAAAAATAGTATGCAACTTCACTAAAAAAAACTCACTGGACGTGCTTTATGTCATGTACCAAGTATCGATTCTTCTTTAGTACTTTCTTGTGCTCTTTAACTTGCTCCAAAAGCTTCTTACTAGGCTCATCCAAAAGAGGTTTCAGCTCCAACGCCTTCTGAAGCAGTACTTCGTCACTGCTCATCTTGAATTTCGACATTCAACTCGACACCAACAACACTATTAATTATTAATTAGTAATTATAGATCACACTAAAGATCGACTGCCACTGTAAACAAGTTCCCAACTGTGACAAGCGTTCATCGAGAGCTCTATCCTTATCCTGTGTGGTGTATATGTCTGCAAAGAATTTGCTACGATTTAGTCCAACAACAAAAATTCAGTCACGCCACAAAAATGAAGCCAAATATTATGCAAAGTAACACTTCCTCCTCGCTCTCCCCGACCAGCGGCCCAATCCCTCCTCTTCTATCCAATAATCAAGCTTCTAACTTCCAGCAATTGGATCGAATCCAAAAGAGGTTTCAGCTCCAACGCCTTCTGAAGCAGTACTTCGTCACTGCTCATCTTGAATTTCGACATTCAACTCGACACCAACAACACTATTAATCAGTGATTAGTGATCACACTAAAGATCGACTGCCACTGCCACTGTAAACAAGTTCCCAACTGTGACAAGCGTTCACCGAGAGCTCTATCCTTATCCTGTGTGGCGTGCAAAGAATTTGCTAAGATTTAGTCCAACAACAAAAATTCAGTCACGCCACAAAAATGAAGCCAAATATTATGCAAAGTAACACTTCCTCCTTGCTCTCCCCGACCAGCGGCCCAATCCCTTCTCTTCTTACATCTTACATCCTACCCAATAATCAAGCTTCTAACTTCCAGCAATTAGATCGCATTGGAGGTCGGCTTTGTTCAACTCTGCCATTTTGGCTTTTTAGTTATCTTATCTGGCATCACAGAGGAAATACTCTGGAGCGGAGAAGGAAGCTACAAAAGCTAATAAAAATTGCTGAGACTGAGAGCTCTTAGATGGATGAAAATGGAAGAAGCTAAACTTGGTTATTTTTATCTGGAAGGTTCTTTTGAGTTATCTGTAGCATGAAGATTATGGAGATTTAGTAAAAATCCACTAAAATGTTTTAAGAGCAATTGAGCGAGTAATATGAAAAAGAATTTTCAACTTTTATATTTATTAAATTTGGCAGCTAAAAATAATTAAAACTGGAATTTATTCAAATTCACATAAGGAGTGAGCAGAGACAGCAAAGGAGAGTGTTCGCGCACGAATTAGGCAAGTCACAGGATAGAGTTCACAAGAGTTGGAGTAAATTTTACTTGGAATTTTTCAGATTGAACTCAATATCAAGCACAATAATATTTTTATTATGTATAGAAATAACCAAATTCAAAAGAACAATTGCTTCTTGCTCATTGCAGGCTGACGTTTTACACTTGATAAATGAACTGTGTCTTCTTCACCTTAAGGATTTGGAAAATATCAAATATCTCGTACTATTTCTGTATAATACTTAATTACCTATATATCTACAAAAAGGACATTAGGTACAAGTATAGTGTGTCAAGTCACCCCAAATCTAAAGTACTTTTCATTATCGTTTACTGAAAACTAAATTTTTTCTTTATACTTCATTGTTGCTCATAAGTCTTTTCAAGCCTTTTGGGGTAACATCAATGGGCAATGCTTCCAATTTAGAAGGTCTTCTTTTCGAATTCATTTCCGGTGAGCTGAGAAATCCATTCATAGAGCTGCCTGCTGAAAACAAAAAAGAAAATCAATAAAAATGATTCATCTTCTGTTGATCTCTTATCTTTTCTAAACATTTTTTTTTAGTTTACCAGAACTCCAGCCATTTTGTACTGGAGAAGGTCCCCATGAATGGGGATTTTGATTGTGCTGATTTTGAGCTTTACTTGAGTTGAAGTTGTTTTTGTGAATCCCATTATTGCTATTGTTGTTATTATTCCAACCATTGTGAATATTTCCACTTGAGCCGCTAACTCGTTGAGCAAAATCTTGGTTGGAATTTCAAAATTTTAAATGATTACCTAACTAAAGTTACATATTTAAGTGTATTTAAATGGCTTTAATCCAAACAGGTACTGATACTGTGATAATGGTTTATTCAACCATGGATTATCAATTTTATTCTGTATCAGTACACAGCATACCCTTCCACTTACTGATGACACGGTTAGAATCCTGCTGAGCTTGAATTAGCAGCTCTGTCGTTCTCTTAGGTTTAAAATAATTTTCTGCAAAGTGATCTTGATCACTTCCTTCAAATTTCTATTTTTAAAAATAATTATCTTTTTGTATTGTCTCTTAGTATATAAAAATTAATTGAAGTAATTAAAAAAAAATCCTCCATGTACCCTAGCTAGGACACTCTCACTTTTCCGGAAATTCGATTCATTGTGCTCCCTTTCGCCATTCATGATCGCCGGTGGAGTAATGGATGGAACTCTGTCTCCATTCGGGTAATTTGTTAAATTGTTCGATGTCAGTACAGCTATCCCAGTGGGTGGCAACTTGGTTTTAACTAGGATCAAATCGGGAAGTTTCCACCCGTGCATTTCGTCACTCCAAACAGCTTCCGATTTAATTCCATCAATATTGCTAAAGAAAATACGGAAAGTACATGCAAAAGGTTTAACTGCTTAACACTACCCAATGAAAAAAAAATATTTTTCGCTACCTGTAATTGCAATCTTTTCTAATTGTCGGCTGAATTTTGTCTAGTATAGCTTGGAACAATTTCAGCTGCTGATCTTGTCTCCGAATAGTCTCTAAATAGTCAGTACGGTCATTCTGAAATTCACTGTAGAGATCTGAAATTTCTCTTTCCAAAGCCCGAATCTACAACATACAAGGCTAATTTAGGTTTTTTTCCAAAACATGATTGTTAGTTATTAATTTAATTAACCTTCTGTTTAGACTTCTTCAGGGCATCCGTTTTAGCCCTCAACTCCTCCTGAATATTATCATACGCCTTAATCAAAAGACTGTCATCTTCATCCGATTTATTAATTGCTTCAGTTAGCTTTGATCTTCTCTCCGCTGCTTTCTTTTTCTTCGCAAGCTTCTCCTTCAGTTCTTTGTCGTGAGCCCTTTCTCCACCAACCATGTTTTCTTTAATTTCCTGCAGTCTGAGAAATTTTTAATAAGAAATTATGAGAAATTATTTCAATAAGAGTTTAATTATGATTTTAATTTCCATTAAAAATTTTCCCCAACCTTGATAATGCTTCCTGTTGTTCCAGACTTAAATCCCCATTCTGCATTATACCTTCTGCGACTCCCCCATTTTCTGCAATGGCGACGATAGACCCTCTCCTACTTAGAATTCCTTCCATGGTTGGCACAGCCAGAAAGTTATTTTTGGAGATGTCTTCATGTACCCGCGACAGCTCATTTTCATAATGTTCCCGGAGACTCTCCACATCCGCTTGGAGTCTCGCGTGTCCTTGCTTCTCTGCTTCATACGTATTCCTTAGGGACTGCAGCTGCTGCTCATATTCCTGTCTAATTTTCTCCGTTTCAGCTTCCAAATGACCGTTAAGCTGATGGGGCGATAAGGTCATGTTCGACTGCTGCTTTTCCAAGAGTTCCCGGAGCTGTTGTTTGCGGATGTGCTGATCTGCAGACATCATCTCAATGTTTATAGTAAAAATAGAATGCGACCTGGAGCTGTCCGCGTTCATTAGCGTTGCGCCCACCGCCCGATTCCTCCACCCTTTCTCCATTAGCCTTTCGCATTCTGCTACATTGTGCACCGCATGTTGGCTCAAATCTGTAAACAAAAACATATACAAAAGTCAATAGTCATCCTCCATTCCTTTTTCATCAACAGTTCTCCAGATTTTTATTCGTGTGAACTTTCTTTTCTTTCTCTTTCTCACGTCACCCCCAACTCACTATATCATGGACACGCTTCATTTTGTATAAGGTCAGATTTTTGATCGATGAGCAGTGGAAATATGTGTGTGCATGCATGTTTTTCTCCATCACGAATTCACGAAATGAATTGAACGTGAACATGACCATTAAAATAGTAGTAGGCCGAGGACAAGATATCCTCGGACATAAACGTCTATAGCCAGTCAATGTGAAGGAGAAGGAACTAGCAGTTCTCCAGTATTTTCCCAATTCCTAAGTTCTGTCAGCAACTAAACAAGCTCTGACTGGAATGTAGAAGGAAATCGTACTTGTTTTGTTTGCATAGCTAAAACAGAAACATGACAGGGCAGTTGTTGTCGAGGAAAGGTGTCGGTACTTCAGCAATATACTACTGAAAGAAAAGGCCATTGATATTATTTGATATTTGATACTCGGGCTGAACCCATTCGTGTTCATATTTAATAAGAATTACTTCAATATTTCCAAGTTCACTGTTCTTTTTTAGCCCATGGACAAAATCCATATTTCAAGCCCTGTAAATGGTAATATTGCAAATTGCAGTTGAAACAAACTTTATTTTTGTAGAAATGTTACGAAAGCAAACATCTGCTTCTTCATTCGCGATTTATTGTATTACATTTTCTTACATTTTTTAATAAAGCATTTGCTGGCATTTTGCAATCACTCTTTATCGTCCATCATGAGTGTTCTCTTTTGAAAAAAAATGTTGTCTATTCATTACTGATTCATTGCTTTCTTTCAGCTGCAGCTTTTTTATTCTTCTTGACAAAAAATAGAAAAATGGCCACTCGCTCTAACCGTTACAAGCGAAGAGACCTACGGAGCTATTGAAATACACGTTAAGTAGTAAGCACACGCAATGGTTTGCAAAAATGGGATGCATAATGGATGGGATCATTCTCAAATTGAAGGTTGTGATGTGAGTTAAGTATAAATACTTAATGAATAGATAGTTCTAGCCTCACTCATAGTTAGTATGAGCACTCAGCAATATGTCAGAGAAACGACGGGTGGGCAGGGGGAAATGATGTATTAACTTTCCGAAAGAAATTTGCTGATCAATCACATCACGTAAGCATTTTTCTAAAGAAGGGTTTGCACATATATTTGAAAAGCTATTGAAAAGGACACTGTATTCAGCTCACCATTAACACAGGAGTTAACATTCAAGGTTATCTCCATTAAGACCCGAAGTATTCAAGTATGCTATAATTTATTCAGTCCATTGGAGATTTGGAGTTGATGACGCTCATCATTATATTTCTTCAACATTTGTCATAAAAGTTTTCTGATTGTGCAAAAAATGAAGCAGTCAAGACTTCATAAACTTTCTGCCAACATTATAGTCTCTTTTCTTACCTACTGCGTACACGCCCCTCTCTGGATTCTCTTTCAGTTCCAGTTTTTTCTTACAATCTTTTCCCAGTAGGTCCCTTATTTCCTCATTGTAAATCTCAAGGTAGGAGGCATGCACCAGGTACTTGATATTGTCAGAGGTTTCAATGGCCTCGAATACGTGCTCGAAAGCCCGTGGGATTATCCCCTTGTTGGGGGTTGACTCTGGAATGCCTTGCATAGTGAAGGATTTCCCACAGCCCTGAACAAACCAAAACATAGCACAATGCTTAATGATTTCGTTTCCGGTACATATTAAGGCAGAGATTCATTATTTCAGTAAAAAAACTTCATTAAATACACCAACCGTTTGTCCGTAAGCGAAAACTGTGGCATTGTAGCCTTCGAGGACGCTCTGAAAGTCATAAAAAAGTTTTTTTTACAAATATCATACAAATCATTCATCTTAGTCATTAATTGACAACTGTCATGTCAGTACTAAAACTTTTGCTCTAAATATATCCAACTTCGTAAAATTTATTTGGCAAGCATAATCGACTTTTCTCTATTCCTCTAGCAAGCTAAATTAATGTTCGCTTCGCAGCCTATACACGTGCAAAATACTTTATAATTTTATATACATTTATGGGTTTTATTGAGGAAGGAAAGTTTGAGCAAACAGCATTGTCCTTGAATTGTCTTACCTAAACTATGTACATATAACTATTTCCCTTTTGTTCTATCACTGCAAACGCGATAGAGACACGGACAAGGTTTTTGCACATATAAAAGTGAAGAGAGAACCCGGATCCATGTGGACATGGGCTTTACAAAAGTGAGTTAGCAAACAGCCAATTTGTAGCAGCGGCTTTCGATGGCGTCCCATTGTACTAACGTAAGCAATTACTGTATAAAAAGGACCGAAATTTGACAATATTGAGTGTGGTACTGAAATATTTAGGTAGTTTCTTTGTTCATGACAAATTGGCGAACGAGTGATTTTTTTTCAGTATTCTTGTCTGTCATGTTAAAAGGGAAGAAAGTATCGTAAATTGTCAAGAAATGAATTGGATTTGCGTAACAAGTGTCTAGCCAATTCGGAATAACTACCGAATATTAAATTGATTTGCTGGTATAAATTCAGTTCTGAACGAGGGCTAGTATTAAAGATTTTTGGGTGAAATAGGTATAGCGTAATGACGTCACGAAAGAGCTTTTACTTTTATCCCTGAATGCTTTATGAGTGACGTAAATGAAAATTAAAAATAAAATTCGATATCACTTTCAATGCGATAAAACTAGATTTAGTCCTTGAAATAAAAAAAAACTTTTAAAATGGAGAAGAGGAGAAGGTACAAATTGATGAATAGGGGAGGTCCTATAGATTGCTTTCACTTACCTCCACCAACGGATAGGTGATTTCATTATAAATCGAGTCCGTTGCAGACTCTGTGTAGTAGACTCCATCAAAGCTGAACGTCTTTGGAGGAGCCGAGGAGTCGTTCGGATTGAGAATACTGCACTGGCAAACTGAGGAGTCCATGAACACTACAATCTGAAANAGACTCTGTGTAGTAGACTCCATCAAAGCTGAACGTCTTTGGAGGAGCCGAGGAGTCGTTCGGATTGAGAATACTGCACTGGCAAACTGAGGAGTCCATGAACACTACAATCTGAAACGTAAAAATGTGCTAGTTTTAGCATCACGATACCATTGACAGTAAAATTACAGTGCCATCCCTGAAACTTAATTTGGTGCAAAGTAAGAAGACAGTTGCATGGCATGAGAATGACTGCAAAGAAATGTGACAAATGGTTTTATGGGGAATTAGGTATCCGTCATTCAATGGCAATATGGGCTAAAATTGCTAAAAAGTAAAACTATTTAGAGATACATCGATTTTGTCATGCATTTTATGTTTGACATTGAATTGTACAGTGGTCATCCACCTGTCTATTAACTTTGGTCAGTGATTTTTTTCATGGCTTACTACACGCAAGCGACTGTCATTCCTCTGACTTGCATGTGTACATGACCGAGCACGAGCATCATTAAATGATCTTAACAAAAATAAAATCTCAATTTTACATCGATAAGCGCTATGCAATGCCTTTGGAGCTTGTCACCTTGTACTTTGCTAGACCAGAGTGAATGTTTTTTTAAGGACTGATCAAAAACTTGGAACTTTCCATGCACAGGAGAAAGCTATTGAAAATACTACATGAAAATGGTACTCCTTTTGACATTGACCATATTCATCATTATTTCATTATCGATCGATTTACAATATCACACCACACCACGCGTGTAACATTGAAATCCCTAAAATAAAAAGTTTTCTTGCAAAAGGGATAGACTTGAGAAGTTTTAGGTAGCTGTAATCTAGACAGAAGCAAAGGTAGGGCGATTTCGTTTTACGATTTTTTTTGTGAGATGTACCGGAAGCCCGATTCAAGAGTGCTTTCGGTTTGCTATAGATTGCTGAAGTCTATAAAATATTCACATCGTATTTTTTCGAGTATGCACTGTGCAGTGAGTGTAGGAAAAGGAAAGATTACGTGAAATATTATTTTGTGAGTCGAAAATGGCTTTCTTTTAGCATAGTTTCCATAAAAAGTTTTTCTCAAATAAATCGAATAATTATATAGAGAGGAAATCGTCGCTTGTACCTCCATACAGCTATTTTACTAAATTACTCTCGCCATAAGCCGCACTACCTGAAAAACAATTTTGAAAATCGATAATTTCATTGAACTTCGTCCATTAAAAAGTTGAAGAGTATAAATAAAAAATGAGGATGAAGAATGATACAGTCCAGCGCTTAGAAATTAACACCTTTTCAAGGGAACTCAGATTGAATTGTATGCACCATTCTATAAAGAAAACGTTTTATGCTTTTTAGATAGGTAATAAAAATTCGTGATTCTTACCATTAGTCAGATTGTATAACAAATATCATATGCCTTCTTGGTTTTTGTTTCTATCATTGCAGTACTACCATGTTTATAAAATTGTATACGACTCCTCTATTTTTCTACCATTCCTCATAGGTAATTATAATAACTTTGTACTTAGGTATATTGATTTGTTTTGAGTAAATTTACAAAAAAAGATAGGACAATGGAAGCAAGTATTTTTTCTACGGCTCTTCCGCAAGTACAGTCTTTGGAATGGTGCTTTATTGCCGATTTTTCCCTTCTTTATTTTGCATAATTAATGGCATACTGGTTTTAAGTTTGGTTGCAGTAATCAAATAATTATTTTTGTTTCTCCGCAAGACATTGCAAAAATGATAATAAAAACTGTTTGTTTTTATTCAATGAATAATGCACGTTTCTGTAAGCCAAACAATAATATAGGCTACATTCGTCTTTTGACTTCTCAAAATTTACTAGTCACATAATGTCAATGAACGATTATTCTACATATTGCTAATAGAATAATTGCTAAAAAAATTATATATTTTAAATTACCTTGGAGTGCATCCCTTTCTCCCTTTCGTTTATGGGACGACACCTCACCACCACTTTAACACTCTCGCTCTGATTCATAGTCATTCCCGACTGCCTGAATCCGTTTGTTTGACAGTGTAAATTAAATGTGACCTTCTTAGACTTCATTCATTACTAATGTGTGAGTTATCATTCCAAAACTAACAAGTATATAATATTATATAGGTATCTTAACAAAACAAACTGATTCTCAAAGTTTCAGGTACAGAAAGAAAACAGGTACGCGAAAGCTCTAACAAAAGTTTGACAAGTCTACTAATCCTAGTTCAGAGACAGCAACAAAACAATAAAACAAACATATTGGAAAAACCCGTTCCCCGAAAATATCCGTCCACCTTCGTTCCACGGAGAAAACTGACTAAAATTCTGACAAGCACTCGTACATTTTACTAGCAGTCTCAAAAATGTTCAATCGTTTTTTATAGTAGTCGCAGTCGCGCTGTTACGCTTTTTTACTGCGGCTATGCTTTTACGTTTAGATACTATCATGAAGTTAGATACATGTGTTCATGCTTGAGCTGTAATGCCTGCAATAGAATGCTTTCATGTTCAATCATCTAAAGTCCCCACTTCCACTTCCATGTATGGATCTCCTTCTATTATAACTGCCGCGTCGTCAACTTCAACTTCCATTTTTACGGACGCCAAGTCAACGACTTGAGGACATCCTTCCACAGGATAAATAGGATAATTAGAGTCCAAAGCAATTTGTTCATCGTTGCCGTAGGTATAGTGGTCTGGGTTGACATTGATAATGATCTGCGAATCTTCTTGATTGTTCGTTTCTGAGAATAATGTGGGGTTAACTGAAGCATCAAAATCTCCCATACAGTCTTCTGTTACTACATTAACCATATCATCAGGTTCTGCTTTCACAGAAGCCATGTCACTGTAATCAGTCTCAATTTTGATTTTCTTCAGAATATTATGTACAACTGTGTCATGAGAACCCAACGAGTCAGCCTCCACTATTCTGCGCCGAATTTCCTTCTCCAGATCTTCCCTTCTTTGTTGAGCATCTCCCGACGAATTTTGTAGGCGTCCATTCGTTGTAACGTGAATCTTCATCTTTCGCGATATCTTTTCTTCGCTAGTACTACCTGTAGATGTCCTGGCACGGTATGCCACATCCTTCCTAGTGCTTTTCTTCGCTAAAGAGTAAGTTCTGATATTTTTTGTATTTTTTCCAGATTGCTCGTCATCTCTTGTTGTCGACTTCTGAGGTGAACTTGTTTTGGATTGTTTGGAATTTCCAACGATCCGTAAAATAAGATTTAAATTTGCTTCAGGATCCTCAAACATTAACTCGGCGTTCCTTGCACCAATAGCATCTATCAGTTTTTTCTTTAAAGTTGAGGTACTGGGTAGTGAGTTCTCCAAGGATTCTCCTGATTCACTAACTGTTGGACTTGTCTGAAAAAAGTGCCATTCATTTTGTTATAAAACTACTTCAGAGTTTGTGTGGATTGCAAATGTAATATTGCTAACAAAATTGAAAAATATGAAGAAAAAATCAAAAAGGAATCTTTACACTTACAGATAAATTTCTGCTGCTTTCTTCTTCATCCGATGAGATTGAGATAACAGAGGGATTTTTCCTCGGAGTTTTCTCCTTCTGATTGACCTTACTTCCTATCTGTGTATCGCGATTTTTAACAGAGGACCCACCCGTGCGTTTCTTCGCTTTCTTCGTAGGCTTTAAAATCAATTCTTCTGTAGCTTTTGTTAGTTTTGTTTTCCTTGGACGACCTCTTTTAGCTAGGGCCGACTTCGACTTTAATGTCTTTTTGGTATTCGAGCCATCACTTTCCCCTCCGGGATTGTTGTCATTCGGCTGATCTTTTAATGGGGAAAATGTTTCAGATGCAGATTTACTTATGGAGACTGAAGTTCTCTCTGACCTGCTATCTTTAATCTGTATAGTTTTATTTTTCTCCTCTTCCAAAGCTCTGTCCGGGTTTCTCCCACTACTAGGTTTAGGTTTCCCCAATCTAATTAATCCTTCCTCTTCAACCTTCCTACGAATTTCCTGGATTCTGGACATCTTTGGTTTTGCCGTTTCTTGTTGTTCATTGTGCCGCCCCCTCCCTGTTTCTGATACTCGTTGAGATGTATTAACAGATGAAGATTTTCTTGGATTTGGATATACATCCCATCTTTTACCAGTTGCACGATCTCTGTTTCGGTCAAAATTTCCAGGTTTTGGTGTGTAACGGTGGCCTCTTGAAAAATTATTTGACTTTGTTGTAGAGAATGTACTCGTTGAACAGGATTGCCCTGAAGCATTAAAACACCTACGACTGGGACTGTAGCTAGCTCCACGAGACCCAAAACAGCTTCTGGCTTTTTCTTGTGCAA
>JAHZND010001029.1:0-18795 GCA_027744115.1 Acrocyrtus sp. NNG-2020
TTGGTGTGTGGGGCAGAGAGAAAAATGGAAAGAATGGAGGAGAAAAGGTAGTTCATCTTCATCTCCACAATTTTTCTCCACGTGCATTTCAATTCTCCATTTGGACTTATTCACGCTCACATTCATCTCTTTCTTGAAGATGAAATAGAGAAAGAAGCTTAAATGGGTAGATAGGAAAAGTGCCTCTCACTCACCTAAAATAATGGAGACCGAATTCAAAAATGTATCTTTATATTGACATGGGTTTGACTGGGAGTTTATTTTAAAATGTTATTGACAGTGTCACAATGTGTTGTCAAATTCAAATTATTACTCGAAATTTACTTCTTAAGAGCCTTCTGCGATATGGTAGTAATAATTGATGGGAAGAACGATAAATGAATTATACAGTTTCCATATTTTATCGTTTAAGCTGGAAAGCATATAGGAATATGCAAAGCACCAACAGTGTCCGAAACTGTGGTCGGCAAGAAGCGCTAATTTTTACCTGTACCACTAACTGATCGCGAAAAAGTATCTATGAGCATATTAATTGAACTAAATTAGCTAGAAATATTAAGGACGTTGAAGTTCAACATTTTCTATAAAAAATCGAGCCACTAAACTGATCAAATATCTCAATAAAATCACACCGCAAGTGCAAACCCTGCGATAAGTTTAGTTGGCAGAATACTAAAAACAAAACAACTGTTCACTTGCTATTATAATTGAGCAGATTTCCCCGCTGTGACTCTGCCCTAAAAACAGTTTTGGCAAAAATTAGTTAGGGCTTGTTCTTGTCTGCCAATATGTAGCATTTTACATTATGGTGGGTTGAAAGAAAGCTTACTGTTCTGTACAAATGCGCGTACAAATAAATATGCATAATGTTTGCTAAACTATCTCTTCCAGCAGGAAAGTTGAGGTTAAGGCACACTCCACACTGCGCAACATTTTTCCAAAGGCTCTATAATTGCATCTGTTTCCAGTGTGTAAGGGCTTTGAGCACTAATCTTCCTACTAAAAATTCATTTCTGCCTACTAGCTCCCCATCCAACTTACACTTCCGTTGCATTGGCGAAGGAGATAAATTTGCCAGAAGACAATCATAATATGCGCCGAATTGAAAGTTTACAAACAAGATAATATGTTACCCTTTCCGATGTCCTTTTCCTGGTAAGGAGGTTCACAAAAGTCCACGCATGAATATGCATATCTTACTACGTACATTATTGCATATGAATAGGGCGGAAATTGGTTCATACAATACTTTTCCTGTAAATACTGCGAAAGCATCGAGCAGAGAGAGAGTGGTGAGAGCTCGATTCCATACACGCTCCAAACTTTCAGATAAAATGGAAGAGAAACAAGAGAAAGGCCAAACTGTGTGAATCTCATTTTCTTTCCCTTTTCACAACATTTGCCAAGCTCTCAACGAGCAAGCAAAAAAAATTTCAGTAGCAACAGCAGCCCGGCACCAGAGATTACAAAGTAAATGAAGGAATCTATCTTGCAGAAGGAAAAAAAAGTTTGTATTTGTGAAGGAAGTGAAGGAACATTATATGGCAAATACGCACATGGCAAGCTAGTTCCGATGTAAAAGCGAGCTTAACTCTAAGGATAAGCACATTTTTATACTTTTAGTCTTTGTTGTTCGGCTTCACCATGGCTTTCGATATGTTCGACGGGTCTAACGATAATACAGACATATTTTTTGGGCAGTTTATACCCGCTCTGCAGCTTCCCCAATCATATACAATAACTTACCTGGATTTCAATATCCCAACTTGCCATATGCTCCCGTACGATATCCGCTCCATAGTTTAATCTATCACCGCTTCTTCCTTTTAGCCCGAGTCGGATATAATTTCAAACTTTTTATGTCATATTCATAACTACCTTTCTTACTAGACTGTAAATGTATGTAGCTCCTGTTTGTTATCGAGTTGTAATTCCTCCTGCGTGCCTCTACCCCTACCAAACTTCTTTTCCTTCTCAAGAAAGTAGTGAAAAGCGAAAGCGCTACAGTTTGAACAATATTACTTATGCTGTATAAGTTGGGTTAGTTTCTATTTTACCTTTCAAAAAAAATCTACGAGTAAACAAGTATCATGGTTGAACGAGGAAGTTCACGGTTTTATACCAGGATTGTAGGAGTATTAGTTTCGTTACTCAAACAACAGCGGCAAGAGAGAGCACCATTTAGTCTACCAGACTGATTCACATTAAATGCACACACATCTCCCTCTCCAAACTAGTGAAGAAAACCCCTTAGAAAATATATATTTTTTGAGATTCTCCATTCTTCTCTCCGTTGAGCTAAAGAAAAGACCTTCATCTTTGCAAATACACTAGTTAAAACTCGTAAACTGCACCAGATTGTTGCTCCGAGAAAAGGATCGTGTATGATATGGCTCACTGAGTTAAAAACTTTCCGGGGAGGGAGTCTCCCTCAAAAATACCAATTTCCGTGGCACTTCTTTCCATTGTGTAAGCAATTGTTCTACAATTCATTTTTTTAGGTAGTATGATATGGCTCACTGAGTTAAAAACTTTCCGGGGAGGGAGTCTCCCTCAAAAATACCAATTTCCGTGGCACTTCTTTCCATTGTGTAAGCAATTGTTCTACAATTCATTTTTGTGAGTTTTCATGGTGGTTGTTAATATGCGTAAATGGTTCCGTTGAGAGAGTAATTTTTAGAAGTAGGCGCTATGATCCACACATGGCATTCGTATCAGATCAATGAGAGAAAGGTGGATTTTTGGATTGTGGATATATCAGTGTAACACATCGGTAAGTTGGAAGTTGGAAGTGGTGAGCGGTTCCAAAATGAAAGTGCGCTTATATACCAGAAAAAGTTGCATGTTAAAAACCAACCCGAGTTTTTTTCTTACCTTGCTTTTAGTGGAATGCCTTTTGTCTGTACTACCTTCCACTGAATAGGATCTCAAAATTTACTCTGTTTGCTTATTCGGAACAGCAGCAGTTTGGGGAAACATGCATGCAATCTTTCCCTTTTCTGCACACTTAGATATAGACAGACTGGGAAGAGATTAAAAATCCATTTGGGAGACGGAAACCCACAACAAACGGCAGTGTATGACAGTAGCAGACAAAAGTAAAAAAAAGGAGGGAGAGAAAACACGAAAAGTTTCCATTCTCTTTTGCGTGCTCTTTCCCTCTCTCTTCTCCCTTGTTCCTGTGAAATGAATGGATGTTGAGAAGTTACGCCAGCGAACCAAAAACTGCCTTTTAAACATCAAAAACAACACCTTTTCCCTGCACCATACTGTGGAAGCTTCTCTGCAACCACTTTTTTTTTGTTTTCTCGTAAAAATTGATGGCGAGAAACTTAATGCGATATAAGTTCCATTAGAAGCAAAAAAAAGTACATATTGAGCGGTTTCCTCACAAAACTGATAAAGAGTTCTTTTACCATTTTGCCGGTGGATTTTAATCATTGGCAAATGCAATTTAAATATGGAACTAGAACTCTCCTGGAAAAGGTAGAAGCTTCTATATCCAGCTTGCTCAGACAGCTTTTGATGGCACATCATCCGATTATACCTCCTCAGACTTTTCACTGCGGAACTGTTCACGTACTTACACAGTTTTCGTCCAATTCCAGTACGCAGCCGAGAGCGTAGCATGTCATTTTTAGTTGGGAAGGGAATGTGAGAGAACGACCAGAAAAAAATTTTTCTTGGGAGATGAGAGAAAGTCCGACGAACTTTTTTTGCCAGGTGTCAATTAATACGTCATATAGAGCTTCTGCTGGGGAGGATCAAAGAGGAAAAATGAGCGGTTGATATAAGCCGTCATGATCAGAGCGGAAACTTAAATGAATTGCAAACTCAGAAGAAGACTCGACGGCTCCTTTTCTGCCTTCTAATTCCAATCACAATTATCGCTGTAGGTAAGATGGCTAAACTGGGAAACGATTATAGTTCTTAGACAGTTGAAATGTGAAAAATGGGATGAGAGATGAGGCATCAGGCAAAAAAGCAGACATCAAATAAAAGGCATTTGAGAATTAGTCTTTCTTCTCTTTTTCATGGGAAAAGAGTATGGATTGCAAGTACCTTTTTAGATGGGTATCTCAGAAAGAAAATTTTTTTGGAGAAGAGAAAGGACCCTGTGGTGCGGAACGGAGAAAACCATTCTTTCATTTCGTTCCTTCACTTTCATTTTTTTTCCTTGATGGGGAAAAGTATAGTTGCCAAAAACTTTTTGAATCTTCTCAAACCAACTATAACTTTTAACAAGTTGGAGATGGGCAATTTTTCTCCGTACTTTATCCAGTTCACAAGAAACGACGAGTAATATTGCTGTGAAGCACGGACAGACAGATAAAAGGGAGCTAAACACGAGTAAAAGAGAAAGCTATCAATTTTTAACTTGATTGCTGATGAGTTATACGGGCAACTATGCATATTTATCGTTTTCCTGTTGGTATAAGATAACTACTTTGAGCTATACTCGAACAAGGTAACCCAAAGTAGGGGAGAAAGCTGCAAGAAATAAAGTTAAGAATCCATGTCGTAATGTCGTACGTCTACTTTTTTTTGAGTAAATGAATGATCAGGAGAGTAGTTAAAAGCTTGCAGACTTTTTTGATTGGTATAAACTAGGTTTTAGGGAATGTGGCGGAATTAGTATTAAAAAAGTGGGAGAGAGAGAGAGAAAACGAAACTTCTTTCATGGCCTTTTCTTTCTTAAGTAGAGGCAGATTTTCTCGAACTGAAAATAAGGTCTCTACTTTTTTTCTGTGTACTTTGTGAAATTTCTTCATTAGAAAAATGAGTCATATTCCCCATCCGTAGAAACACTTTCGAAGGGGGAATCATCCTGAAATATTCTCATCATCTGTCTTAAACTTTGACGTTGGACGGATTGCGTATTAACTAGAAACGAAAAGTGCAAAGACGAAGAAAACAGAATGTTCCAAGAGAGAAAAAAGTTGAAACTTTTAGAGAGAGAGCTTCACAGTTGTCACTAAAGTTTTGTTAATTTAGTAGTTGCCGTGCAGTTAAATTACAATGCGAGAAGAGGATGCTTAACTTTTAATGGTGCAAGGTCAATACTGTCAAACAGCAGCAGTTTCTGTTTTGTTCGGGGAAAACTGTTTTCTCTCTTTTGCTATTTCTCCATTGAGCCATTAAAGATGTAAAAAAAGTCTTGTAGGGCTTATGAAATAAAGCGAAATAATGAATTGCTGTGGAGAGTTTCGGGGAAGTGTTCCAAAACTGATTAAGAATTTCTTATCTGCTTCCTTTGGAACAAAAGCGAGCCGTTTTTTACCTGTTGTTCGAGCACAAAACGATCTGACTGAACTTCTGAGTGACTTCTGTCATTACAGCCGAGTCACGTGCACACTTTCTGCTAAAAACAAATAAATATGAGTATAAAAGCTGTTATAGCAAACTTTTTTCGGAGAAAAGTTTACACCCCAAAGGAGCCCCTCTAAACTTTGTAAATTACTTGTACTCATTTTCCATTTTAAATGTTCATCTGAGGAGATTGAAATTGCAGACAAGTTTGATTAATGAAACGACACAGCCGTCATAGACCTACAGGGGAAAGTGCTCACAAAGAGCGAAATAAAAAAAGTGGGAGGCGAGGCGCTCTGCACACTCACTCTTTTGTTGCAGCCACTTGCTCACTTTCACTTCATTCAGTGCAGAAATAGAGTTGACGGACAAGGTTTTAATTAAGTTTTTCTTGCACCGGGCTCCCCTCAATGTAATTCATACCGACAAATGCAAAGCAAACTTTGCTTTTCTTTATGCCTTTCCTTTTGAGTGAGTCTAATCAACGGAGTGTCGGCACAATGGGAAATATATATGGCGCCTTCCAACCGGATGATTATGTAACGTTTAAATGGATAAGTTTTCAGTAGATGAAACCTCATAAAACGCGTTACATTCTATCAGTGCATATATGTATTCAGCCGAAAGGGAAGTCCTATTCCGGCTGAACTTCAACTTCACTTTATTTGAAGAGTCGTTGACACGTCTGCAAAGTTTTTGCATTGTTGAGAGTGTATTCAAAATTGCATCGAAAAGTAATTTCCTATAAAACCACCTACGCGGTGTTGGAAGTAATCCAGCATCTATCCCTTCTCCTTCTCGTTTTGAGCTCGAGCTGCTAATCGCTTTCTTCAGCTGAGAAACTCACCCTAAAAAGATCCTCGGAGCTTTTTAATATTCGTTGAGATGAATGCCACCAACTCAGCGATACAGATTAAAAGGGTACCCTGTCGGGATTAAAGATTTCCCTACCTTGAAATATTATACTTGGCTGTGTTCAATCTCTCATAAATTACGGAGAAAGCCTCCCTGCTCATCTTGCAGCAGATCCCACACCGTAATGATGGTGATCCGATGAGTTCGGAATAAAGTAGGGTGCAGTTGATTGCCTTTTTCATTTTAGCTTCTCCTTCTCCTGTGTCCTCTTTTCTTCACCGTCTTCGATTTTCATTTGATCCCGTCGATTTTCTCTCGTGCTCGTGCACTCTCTCAGAGAACTTACACGCGTTTCGGGTATGACTTGCTGGCTGGAGGCTTTCCTCTGGAACTCCGTTATTACTATTTAATGTGTTTTTGCTGCACTGCCAGTGCAGCCGGAGAGGTTCCTATAAAAATGATAATATTCTAGGCTGGGAAAGGCTTAGCAAGCTGCACTTCATGTACGAGAGTAGGACATAAACCTTCTCCTCACGTTTCAATAAGCCACTGATTTTTTTCTCATCCTCCAGCATCCTTTGCCCAACGTGCTGTTACCCGTCACACCACCACCACCACCACCCTCAGTATTTTTTACTTGATGCTTTTGCAGAGATTGACTTCATTTTGACGTGGCGTGTGCACTGCAATAACGGGGATCGTCAAAAAAGATTTTTATTCATATTTTACTGCCTCCTGAGGGAAACCCGGGATGATGCTCCTTTTACTAGTATGCTTTTCATAAAACATATTTATACACTTCCTGCCAGTTGAGAACTGATGACTCCAGTTTTACAACGTGCACTTTTATAGACGAACTAAAAATCTGTGGAAGTATATACACGTCCCTTATAAATAAAGCTGAGAGTGTCAAGCTACATCTCAAAATTTATTTTTACGACCTGTTTATACTTATAATAAATATGATTTTGATTTCTGTTTTTATTTCAGTAAAGATTGGACTCCCGATGAGGATCAGAGTCACAGGTGCCACCCTGACAGTGTCACTCAAGATCAGCTTTTACTGCTCCAAACATACGTAAGTTCACATAAAAACATTTCCGATTTGGGATTTCCTTGTTGTCGTCATTATTTTAAGATTCTCTAGCGCAATTATGGCTTGCATCTTTTTTTTCCAGTGCAATTTTTGCTTTATTTTTGGACAAATTTTTTATGCGTTCTATAGGCACATGGGAATAGCAAAGTTTAAGTGTGCATAGGCACGTACTACAGCATCCAACTACTTTTTTTCTACTTTCTCGGATAAACTTTTAACGATAAATAAAGGCAAAAACTTTAGAGCGCGGACGCTCTTCGTCTTTAAAACTTTTCAGAATCCTGAGAGCATCATTTCCGCAGTATCCTTCAGATAAACTCTTTTTTAGAGTGGGAGGCTTACAGACAAAAACGGAAAATTAAACGGATATGATATGATAACTTTTTTTATATTCATCCTTCATCAGCCACAAACAATGGGAAGAGAGGCACGTGGATTGGTTATAACCCCCACTTTTTATTCTGTCCATTGTCTCCGCTCTTCTTTTCAAGTTCAGGCGATTTTCTTATCTGTCTTTTGCAAACAAAACATGTAATCTAGAAAGAACAGGAGAGAGAGGAGATAACCACCGTGTCTAGACTCGGAAAAGACAAGATCAATGCGCTATCTTTCACGCACCCCCAAAAAATCAGACAAAGGTACCCGCAGTGCAGTTTCGAGTGCAATCTTGGTGTGAGCCGACTGAAAACTGCAGTTTACTTCCATTGCATTTCAAGACGACATTCATTTATTGCGACTTGAAAAAACAGCTCTCTTCCTCTTATAGCACCACAGGCTCTTCCTTTCTCTTCCAACCTTGGGCAAATTTACAAAGAATACAAAGAATACATTTTTACATACACCATTATCCTCGACAAAACAAGGAGAAATAAAGCAATAAATGTTAAATACTACAAAACTACAAAAAACTAGGAAATTCACATCAAGTCCTGCCTTTTGTGATATTGCCATATCCCAAAAAAAGGAATATCACCCGCCTCGAGCTTTCTGTTTCATGTTTCAGCTGCAGAGCAAAAAACCTCTTTTCCTTTTTAAAATTGTAAAGGGGAAAGCATTTTCTCATTTCTTGAGGAAAAGCGCACCAAGAAAAGAGACGAAGCCAAGAAATAAAATGCAGTTGAAATGAAAATGGGTGGTGCAATTCCTGCAACATTCCTTTGCATTATCATTCTATTAGAGTGCCTAAGCAAGCATACAAGAACAAAATAAAATAGGAAGGATAACTTACAGCCAGCTCCTATAATCTTTGTAGCTTGTCCCTACATTTTTTTTGTATTTTATTTTATTTCCTTTTTTTCTGAAGGCACTACTGGAATAACTGCATTAAAAAACCAACTCCCACAACCAAAAAAAAACTGTAAAGTAGGGTTCCACAGAAAAAAAAAGATGGATGTGACCTAAGGCGTGTACTTCAAGCGGAGGAGGGGGTGTACAAAAACTGTACAATTTTTGTGCTGTGCATCACCACACAATTTTCGTTTTAATGCATGCCCGCGTACTTTACATGAAATTTATGGTGCAACTTTCCTACGAAGTGTAAAAAAACCACTGCGTTTCTGAAATCCGTTTTTTTCTTCTCTGAAAAAAACGAAATGGCAAATCTAGGGAAAATAGTGGAAAGTGCAAGGTCAAACAGTGATAAAAGGTTAACCACTACACATGTTGTATTTGGGATATATTACAAAAACCTTTTTTACAGATGGTAGAACCGCTGAAAAACTGGAAATATAACGTTGGCCATGGCTATCCTTTATCCTTTTTATATTGTTAGCGAGTTTGTATCTTTTTACATTGGTGCGTCCATTATCCTTCACTTTAAAAGAATGGCAGTGTGGTATGCATATAAAAAGGTACACAAAAAAAAGCTGTCTAGTCTAGTGTCCATCCCCATTCTTCCGTTTTTTTGCAAAGCTGTGGAAACGTAATCCCTCTAAATAGTGCAAGGTCAAACAGTGATAAAAGGTTAACCACTACACATGTTGTATTTGGGATATATTACAAAAACCTTTTTTTACAGATGGTAGAACCGCTAAAAAACTGGAAATATAACGTTGGCCATGGCTATCCTTTTTATCCTTTTATATTGTTAGCGAGTTTGTATCTTTTTTACATTGGTGCGTCCATTATCCTTCACTTTTAAAGAATGGCAGTGTGGTATGCATATAAAAAGGTACACAAAAAAAAGCTGTCTAGTCTAGTGTCCATCCCCATTCTTCCGTTTTTTTGCAAAGCTGTGGAAACGTAATCCCTCTAAATCCCTTTACGTTTTACGATTAATTAGAGCTGTCAATGCCATAACATGCTGACATTTCCAAACAGCTGGTTAGCTGGTAGAAAATTGTGCTTCTCAGGCTTTGCCCTGAAAACGCAAATAAAAAGTGTGAATCTTTCCGTTCTTTCCACAAAAAGGGAAATATAACTGGCCATAAAACAAAAATACATGCTTATAACTTCCCTGCTCGTGATTATCCCTGTGACTGCCGAGCACAATTTTTTTTGCGTCATTCTTCGCAAACTTAACATCAGATGCCAGTGGGTTATATGGGTATACAGAAACAGAAGCATACTTTAATTTTTCTCAATTTTGGTAAAATATCAGGATTGAACCTTGAGCGCGAGCCCCATTAACAATTTTTTTAGGCAGACCATTACCGCCATCATTCATTCACAATTACCTTCTCGTTTTCTTATTCCCTCGCTAAATGAGTGAGTTTCTGTACAAAAAACATGTAAAAGCCTGTGACGCTCGTAAAGCCCTTTTTCCATTGCATGAGCAAATCGGTGTCGTATTATTGCCATTATAGCCTATTCACTAGAAAAACTAACAAAAATCACGAGTCGCTACAATACACATATTCTCACCACTACCACTGCGAATGTCGATGTCGGCCTATGGCCAGCTTTGGCAGAAACCACAATTTTGTACGCCTGCACGTACGCACGTAGGTACGATATCTTACATACGTTTTGTAGGATCCGTCTCCTATCATGTATCTCCCATTATTACCCAAAAGCACTTGCGCATCCTTCCATTATCTCATTAGCTAACAACAGGTCTAGTACACATTATCGCCATCATTTTTTGTCTCGTAGTAGCGTAGGCGCAGATAGAATATATTTTTTTCTCAATACAATATCTCTTTTTGGCTTCTCACCTTCGCGGAATAACCTCAGAATATTGGACTTGGACGAAAATCAATAGAACGCTGTTACATTTTTATGCTTCACTGGCCTGGCGCTATGAAGATGGCCTTTAATTTAGCATAAAAATTATCGTCACAGCATATCACCCTATCCTATACAGGGTATACGCTCAAGGAGTGGTCCCCTAGGTCTGAAAGGCCGTCTGCTTCTCCAAATTAAACAAATTCCGTTTCCACTTCTTCTGTATTCATAATTTTTTTTTCATAATCGCACATACAAAATTAGTAACTGACATTGGCGAGGTTCACGGTCGACAACATCCTACCTGGCAGGACTAGAGGACTGTTTTAGTAATGTAGGCTTTTTTCTTACTTAATATAATGCTGGCCGTTGAATAACATTATGTTACGGGAGGAGCTATAGCTGAAGGAATCGAAAAAAATTATTTTAGAGGTTGCCTAAAAAATAAATCACGTAATTTGTCCTTTCTAGTCTCAAGCTACTCATCGTTGTTCGGTAGCCTTTTCCAAATTATTTTATAAATATGCCAAAATAAGAGAAAAAAATGTTTGTGCTGGCGAATCGCTTTTTATTGGTTGATAGCTAATGTACTTTTAAACAGTTTGTTTATGTTTTCCTCTTCTAAGAAAATCTCAAACTGAGCACAAAACAGCAAAAAAATTTAATAATATTTGCTAAGTTCTTATATTGTACCATAATTGTACAGTTGTTAACTTCGTATAATAATCTTAATAAGCTAAAGTTGGTATGTACAGTAAAATGTAAACGTAAAAATCAGTCGATTCAAATTGAAAGTAGCAGAGCAGTGTACTTTAAGGAGAATATGTAGTGCGTACTTACCTCTGTCAACAATTCAGACACTCAGACACCGGCATATACTGTGCTTGTGACTAATGCATTAAATATAACAAAAAAGGCCTAGCAATTAATTTATTTTGATTTAAGCAATAACATCCTGTTCTAATATATGAAGCTCATCCTTCACGAATCGAAGCAGTTCGTCAGCCTTGGCGCTGTTTGGGAGTAACGCTTGGTCAATTCCAATTCCATAGCTTAGATTGCCCCTATAGCTGAGCATTGCTACACCAAATCCTTTACAGAAGTAAAAAATTTATGGTGAATTTTTATCACGAAATTTTTTCTTAAAATGGCTTTATTATGAGTGATAATTTATACATTACCTAAGTTGCCTCTTCCCAATCCGCCACCAAATGAGCCGTAAATGATAGGGTAGCCAAAGAACGTTCCAGTGACAGGAGGACCTTTCAATTTTAATAAATTATAGCATTGTAAAAGAAGAAAAACGGGTAAATTTTTTTACCTGGAAAATTGGACATCATAATTGTGGTAGCGTTTCTCTGCGCGAAGAAATTCAGTATTGGATGGGGGAGAGCGCCAACAAGTGGCACCAACGTAAAATTCATGGCAGCCACTGTAGAGTGAATCACCTTTTCTCTCTTTTTGTTCAGGATTTTGAGCCTCTCTCTCGCATCTGACACTTCCAACGGTAGCTTCATAATGCAAAATGACCTAAAAGAAATGCAGTAAAGTTATAATTACTTCATGTATCAAATCAATCAACAATTGTCATTCTTTGCAGTAGCCAACTCTCAAGGTTTTTATTTATAAGGACTAAAAGGTTGGAAACATTGTCGTGTGAAGTTCTAATGAATTAATTAACTAGAAATATTGCTTAATCACACTTATCGTAAGTGATTTGTTGGTAGTTGTAATAGGTGTAAAGTACTCCATTAAGGGCGACTTTAATGCGAGTACGAAGTAAAATTGCTGATTTGTCACATGCTCGAAGGTCACTAACAATGAGTGCCGCATGTCGTACGAGTATTAAGACACGGCTCCCATTACTTTGTTTGATGTATTCAAAGACCTTTTGTTGGTGGCTTTGGTCTTTCAGCTCAAGCTCAAACACGCCTATACAGTGTACAGCGGAGGCTGACAGAGCTCTTTGGCAAAGGCAAACACAAACCAATTTTTTTTTGGTTTAGGAATGGCCTGATATTTAGATTGAATATTATCTTAAAATCAAGAAGCAGAATTTGCACGCTAAAAGGTTAATGTAACCGAAAAGCTGCCAACGAAAGGGAAATTGGAAGCGGAAATTATATTTCCAATTACCACCGAACACAATTATCTCATGAATCTTTACATAATTGCAAATGCGCAGAATTGCTGCTGAAATGAGTCATTTCGAATGAGCAATCGTAACCAGTTCATTTCCCACAGGTCCATGAACTCGTTTTAAATATTGTTTTTGGTGAGCAAAAAATTCTCTTACTCTAATAATTGGAGTGACGGATGTTTTGCTAACACGAATATAATTCGCAACATTTTGTATCCGTGCAATGTGTGTACATACAAAAATCATTCGTGCAGCTCTCATCTAATAATATTCCCAAAATGCTCAAAAGTTATGTGAAATGTGAAGTAAGTCAAAATGCAATAACGAAAACAACTTTCCTAAGTTTTATGTAAGTGGTGGAACATAAGGCGCAAAAAAAAGCAATTTACCAGTAATTTCGCAACGTGGAAGGATGACCTGGCCAGGGTAATGGAGTTACGATGTGCATTTTCTCTGGAATGTTCATCTCATTTACAAGCATAAACTTGCGGATCCCTCCTGCCAAAGCACTCATCACAACGGCACTGAATGTAACGCCGTGCTTGGCGCGAATACTTTTAATTACGGAAACAGGCACGGAGTCCCCGGCAGTGTATGTTTTTCTCGTTAACTTCACACCCCTAGGATGAAATGGATTGTTGTCGTAAGTAGAGAGCAGCTCCTGAGTAACGTAGTACGGCACCGACAGCCACACAGCAGACCAGTACATTAAACTCTGGAGAAAACCTCTTTTTGCAAATCTGGGTTTTGCCAAGTCTTCCCTTTTCACGTTGTCGTTGTCAATTGAATTCAAAAACAACTCAAGCATGCTGTAACCATCTGCCACGCCATGGTGTAATCTTATAATTACAACAGACTTTGGTCCAGGATAGGGGCCACCTGAGCCATCATCGTTTTCTGGGATGTGGTAAGACGGGACGTAGTTCTTCACTAGAACAATCTCCCAAGGACTCTTCCCTCTTATGTACGGCTTTTTAACTAAGTCCTGTCTCAGCGCTACAAGCTCTGCATCGCCAACTTCCTTACTTAGGGATGGCTCGTAGTAGGTGATGTGCTCATCGATATTAAAATTCTTTTCCCACTTCCAAAACAGAAATCCCATCCACTGTGAAAAGTACTGCTGGAATTCTGGATAGATGTGGTTCCCGTGTTTGTCCTTCGCCGTTATAACCTTTTCCATCATCTGCTTTCGCATACTGACTGCATCAGTATCTCCTCCAACTACTGCAACTCCGAGCAGGGTGCATTTCGGATCTGTGTACATATCATCTACCGCACACAGCGCACTTCTCGTGCACAGCAACTTCCCTAAACCTGGATTTAGCAGTCTTGCCAACTGAGCAACAATCATGCGATACAAATAGCATGGCACCATAAGAAAGATAAATACCGGAATAATTACGATCGTGAACAGTATACTAGCTAATATCACAAATACTTTGTCCCTAATCCTCTTCAGGATTTTTACTTGCTTGCTGGAAGCCATCTTAACTAAAGTTTGAAGTTTATTAACTGACCACACACAAAAATAAATTTTGTTTACAGGAATTATAGCCCTAAAACTAGTTCAACTTGTAGTTTTGTAGTGACTACCCAAAACACGTATCCCAACTCCTAACCAATTAACCATTGCATTGTAGGCTAAATCTACTATCCCAGCGTGACTCTGAAAGGTGCATCTCCACAGCGCAGAATTTTTAAGCTGCACCTTTTCTAGCAAGAAAAAAAGATTTTTCTCACTCGTCCGTGAATGCGGCAAACGGCAGTCGTATTTCCATAACTTTTATCTGACAACTTTTTTTGCGATGAACTTGTTACGCTGAAATCCTAAGAAGGACTGCTGATCTAAAAGATTTCGCGAAAAATAATTTCTGCACGAATGGGATAGCAAGGATGTACAATTTTTTATTGTCCATGAAAAAAGTGAGTCTACAGCTTGTAATGAATCAAAAGACTTTGGAGCTTTGGTAAGAGAGAGAATAAAAACAAGTTATACCTATGTACAGTTTTTACAGCATTTCGCATAAAATACCTTCGTTTCGTCTTCTTCATAAACACACTCGCTTATCTTTCTCACTTCCACCATCCACTGTCTTGAGAGATTTTTAATGCGTACTCTGGCTAACTCTTCTCGCTTCCTATCAGGCATCAGCTCTATTTCCATTGTTGCCCCTCTGCTTGTGTTCTAATAGAAGCATGTAATTTGCCCAGTAGCTTTGTGGCTTTGGATTTGCTTAAAGGAAACTCCAGCCTGGCATAAGGGTGTTTACTTAGTAATGGGTATAGCAGGAACGTTTATATAATGCAAAGATTATGTTCAGAGGTTAATAGAGGTGGAGATTGGAAGGTAGTGGGAAACGTGAAGCATTTTATAGCTAAACATGCAAGCTTATATACTAACTAGCCAGCGCAGGCTAACTTCGCGAAAAATTTTTTTCACATACTATATTGCCTACTGTTTTTACGTTTAAAGAGGCTGTGATTGTGAGTAAGCTGAATTAAGGGGAATTTGTTGATACCTACTTTTATAAAGTAGCTCAACAATTATATCACCATCAGTGCTCTTATCAATTCTTTTTTAACTCGATATTCGCTTAAAGTTCTCAGCAGAAATTGGTAATTGTTGTGGGAAGATTATAAGTGCTTCTGGGGAAGGACTTTGTAGCTGCAAGATTACACTAACAGAGCACAGCTCATGCAACAATTTTGTTAGTCTATTGAATTTATATTATTTAGCGCTTTAGCATTGGCATTGAAAATTGGGGTACGTTTTTTCCTAATGTAGTTAAAGTTGTTATTGTACAGTTTTGCTAGCATGGCATGTCACAGAGCTTGCACACGCATACAATTTTTATATGCTGCTGCTATTACTAGATTACGATTGCGAGATAAACTTATATAGCTGAGGGGAGCAAAAACGCAAAAAAAAGCAGTTCATAAGCGCGCACTAATATATTCATTTACAGATTGAGATTTATATGCTCACTCTAGTAGCCGCTGCCATTAGCGAGCTGAGTAATAAATTGCTACTAAGGAATTTTCATTTGCGTATGTGTGCGTGGCCTTGACTATTGTGAAAATAATGTTTTTCGCGCAATTTTCAAAAGCAGTGCAGTTGAAGAAAAAAAAGATCGGCTCTCTCGTCATTTCAATTTTCTTTTTCCTGATGGGATACGATACGAAAATGCAATTCATGTTAAGTTGCATGCAATTTGCTAGGCTATACTGAAGCAATTTGTCAAACTGTTTGATTCGCTTGTTCATTGCGTAAAAAATGTGGATTGGGGGACGTGCGGTGCACTGCACTGTAAAAGCTCATTGTCATCATGATCCAAACGTAATTTGCTTTACGAAGATGTTTTCTTCTTAGTCGCAACTCGCAGCCCTCCGTTAATAATGGAGGAGAAGTGGCATAAAAGCCATAGATAAAAAAAGTGGACGTTCCTAGACAAGACTTCTCGCATTCCATTTCTTACACGGTGTGTTCTTCTGTGAGACTTGCTATTTGCTATTTTGCTTTTTGTTTTTTGGTGCTTCTCCTAACTGAGGGCTAACTAATTTATAATCTCATTGGCAATGTAACGACCGCTGTGAGTTCACATAACGTATGCAATGTGATCCCATGTCGTTTCCCTGCTCCGTTGTCTTTTCCGAGTTTACATGCACAACTTTTTCCCTTCCTAATGGGCCAGTCTGGAGGAGTTCTTTAAGAGTCATTTTCTGCTGTAACAGTGGGCGGTATTAGAAGGTGGATGAGGATGGGAATAAAAGTTTACAGAATTTATATATATTTTGTAAGCTCTCTTAAAAGAGCCCATTTATAGCTGCGGATCTTCCAATACACTCCCGCCGGTTGTATATATTTTGCATTATACTCTAAAATTGGGAAAAGAGTCAGTATCAGTTCCCGTAATGGGTTGGGATCGGGATGGTGGTGGTGTTGTGCCAGTACATAACGGAGGGATGTATTGTTGTCCTGGTGGAAAACAGGAAACAGGAGAAAGAGAGGAAAATGTGTGTTCTTCAATTGCTTTTTCCTCTTTTCTCTTTTGTCTTTTTCCAGTTTTTCTGTTATGGCAAAAGTGACGACATTGACGACTTGTAGGCATGTATAATGTGCGTCTCATTCTGTCTGGGAGTGAAGAGGAAGAGAAAAGATGATGATGATGAGGATAACTTTTCGGAATTGTTTCTCGTTTCTTTGCAACTCTTTTCCTCCTCTCGTGTTCATAAACATTTTCCATTATGTACACGTTATAGTTTCCTATCGTTATTTTCCTACCCTATATTAACGCAGATGATGAACAAAATGAAAGTGTTTTTCTTGTTCGATTACACTGCCTGCCACCGCGCTAAAATAAAACGGTTGTTCTGCTCAGCATCTGAAACTCGGCATGGCGTGTGGTGGCGGAGGTGCATCCTCATAGCGTCATCATCACAGTAACAACACGTTTTTCCCGAGCGTACAAACGCACACAGCCAGCTAGAGATTTCGACAAACAGATTTTTTTTTACAAAAAATTGTTGGAAAAGCCTAAAAATAAGAGGCATGCAAACCCTCTTGGAAAAGCCGTTCCTTTAACCTCCCTATAAAAAAAGTATAGTTTTTTTTAGTAACTGTCGTCAACTACCAAAATGCAGTATGATCCTTTGGAGGAGGAAAAAAAAGATGTCAGTTTTCCCTAAATACCTACACACGCTAAGAATTTCCCTACAAAGAGTATTTCCGTATAAGCGCGTTCGAGGTGATAGTGACGGAGGAGACAAAAGCCAACTTAAATGTGTTTCAATATCCTTTTACTGCTCCGCTTTTACTATTCACAATTCTTCCTTCTTCCTTTTTTCCTAGCCAATTCCCATTCTTTTATGTTCCTTGACTTGGCTCCAACTAACTCCGCCGAAAAAGCTGGAGTCATCTTATACAAAAAAAAAACTTCCTACTTGGAATACATTCTATTTTTTTGCTGCTTCTACTCCTCTCTAGTTAGACTTTCAATCGACATCATCATTTACTTTTTTTTCATAGTGGAGGAAGGAGGAAAAGAACTGTATAAAGAACAATTCTTTAAAGTGCTTCTCTTCATCTTTCCACACAGTCCTCCTTTTATGCGTGTTGGATTGTAGAAAATGTCATTTTTTGCAAAGATGTTCGGTCGTGGCGGTGGCGGTCGTACGGTGAGGTTATTTTTTTTCTGCGAGTAGTATTCTGTATTTTTTCACCAAAGTATTTGCAGCTCAGCCATGTTCGCAGAGCATTCCTCTATATTTTTCCGTCTACACTTTTTTTATGTGTTCCGCTCTTGGTAGTACTCCTTTAGTTGAGGTTTGAATTCGATATGGCACAATTATGCACGGCATGTATCATCAAGAAAAGAGAAATGTACGTATTGTTCCTTCTTAAGTGTACAGCCTCCCATTTCGGGGATGGATTCATCCATAAAAAAAAGAGAAGAAAAATGGAAGGAAAATATATATATCGGAAGAAGACGTATCTTTTGTCTAAATCTGTAGTATAAATGGCCTAGTCGTGAGAGCATCATCATCATCATCATCATCATCATTGTATTGCAGTCAATAAAAGATACTATTGCTCATCCATTGATAGAATAAAACTTATGGAGGAAATTTTCACTAGAAACAAGGGAAATCACTGGCACAAGCCCATTCTCCTCCGCCTGTGCTGCTGAACAGAAGAAAAAAAACTAACGCTGCTGTTGGGTTATGTACCTTTTCCAGGTCTGTTATGTTAGCGTAATGGTATTTCTCCTTGTTCTTTATAACGACTTTACTGGGAGAGACAAGAGAATTTGGAACCGCACAATTCTCCCTCGACTTCGGCGCTGTTAACCAGCGCTATCATCAGTTTTTTTTGGAATGGCGAAATCAAAAGCGGTTTAAGCAGCAACTGCCACACAACTTGTGCTAGAATATAGATATATCCCAGATTACATATCCGTTTTTTTGGACTACTATTCGTATATCTAACTGCTAAAATAACAGCCATTAGCTGCTACATAGTTTTTTTTGCTGAGTGGAAAAGTGGAACTAACTTCCGTATAGCACGTTCCCAAACAGTAATATTCGGTTCTGGCAGACCTTGTCTCTGTATTTCAGTCTTTTTTCCCTCCTACTCCTTAAATACTCCTAAAAAACCAACTGTTATGCATGATTTTGGTTTTACAATTTCGAATTCCTAAGGGTTTTTCGTAGGGTTGCTGGTAGCTGGTGG
>JAHZND010001030.1:0-23602 GCA_027744115.1 Acrocyrtus sp. NNG-2020
CTTGCCGTGAGCAAAGGCAAGGAGAGCAAAAAGAAGAGCAAAAGCTTTCATTTTTTCACAAGTCAAAAAGATCCCTGTTGAGCCTACGAAGTCGAATCAGCAAGTAATCAGGTTTTCAGAAGGCCTTACACATTTTTATTATACTCGGCCGATTATGATTTCCTCACATTAAGATAAAACTAAATAGCTGACTGGTAATAATTGAGTAGCAAAATGTCAATCATTTTTGAACTCGAGTAAATTACGGGAAATTTTCCCCACTTATCACCGGGATTTTTACGCTGTGGAGAGTTTATGGGCTGATTGATAGTAATCAATGACACGTTTACCATTGTTAGTTATGCCACATCTACTGACTTTCAGTGTATTGTCAACAAAATAAAGTGATGAGCGTTATCAAACAAAATATTTGTTATGTAGAGATCCTGATTAGGTATGTCACGTCTTCATCTGCTACCTACACCGAACTCATTCACAATGGATCCGGTCAGGTGTCAAAGATCGCTTGGAACTTGTCATTCTTACTAAACCCTGGTAAAAGTGATGCAAAATTTTGTAGGTGATTACATGCGTTTCGGTGAAATGCATAGAAATATTTTTACAAGTCGAGTTAATTGGCAGTTGACGTCATAAAATGAAAATTGGGAAGCACAGTTCATCCACCATTTTGCAGTTACCTCATCGTAATTTTAGTATCATGTATCATCCAAACGATTTTTT
Source organism: Acrocyrtus sp. NNG-2020 (assembly GCA_027744115.1). Taxonomy (NCBI): domain Eukaryota; kingdom Metazoa; phylum Arthropoda; class Collembola; order Entomobryomorpha; family Entomobryidae; genus Acrocyrtus; species Acrocyrtus sp. NNG-2020. Next base: position 721 of record JAHZND010001030.1, read on the forward strand.
TGCAATTCTTGCCGAGAAATATGCAATCGATTCATTCACGTTTTTTCAGCTGTCAGCATGGGTCTTTTTATTTTCACCTTTTTTGGAGTAATAATTAGAACGTGCAAGGGAGCTCTGTTTACGTTACTTGTCTTTTATTGATGACAGTTAACCCATACTATTTATATTTGTACAAGTGTGAAAGAAGCAATTTACACTAATTAGCCAACTTACTGTCATATTCACTCTGACATATGAAGCAGCTTTTTGTTTAGCTTTTCGTTACAATTTACAAATTACAGCCACTCAAAATGGAAGTGTTTTCCATCTTTTATAATGGCTTTTCCAGGCACAACCTGCCAACGCAGCTATTTCTATATGAACTCATATGAACCACAAACCACATTACGTGCCGTAGTGCTTCCTCTCAGTTGCAGTACTTTAAATGGGACGGATTTGCGCGGGGTGACATGACATATTCCGTAATTCATTTTGTATTGCTCTTACAACACTGACATATCATTTATTTGTTTCAATCCTAATTCCTCCAAAAAAGTATCTCTTGGAAAGCTGTACTTTTAGCCTGAGTATGACTTCCCTAGAACAAAATGCAATTGAAAAGCTGTCACGGGATCGTTAGCTTTTCAATCAATTTCAAAGGGAAAAAATCCCTTTTTACCTCGTCAGCCAAGGGAAGGATATTTCTGCCTTTCCGTCTGCCTTCACAACAATCACAATTTAAACTCAACTTTAGCCATTCCATCATTCATGATGACGACTCAGATGATATGTCATATTTCCGTTGTGATTGGGAGTAGGAATGTGACAGCAGCAGAAAACTTCTACACACTGAGAAATCCTTATTCCTTCACTTCAAATCCGAGTAATAAGGGAAACAGCGAGATTTACATTTTTTCACTTTTACCCACCCATAAAAGTGCTAAAGCCATGTAATACTTCGTTATCTTATTTATTATTTTTTTACTATGAATGATCAATTCCGAAAAGAAAAAAATATTCAATTTTCCTCCATGCAAATCCTCAAATATCTTGTCATTCTTAGGAAAGCATAAAAAAAGTTTACATTTCGTTTTGACTTGATGCTCAAATTGATGCAGATGCAAAGTGATTATGCTCAAGGTGCTGCTGATGCGTATCGGTCTCGATCAATGCTGTCAAACTGGATAAGCACAATCAAGTATGTGGCCAGCTGTCCAAAGAGCTGTCAGAAAATGGCAAAGATAAAAGTAATCCTCAGTGAGTAATAGTAATACCTAGTGCAAAATGTAATTTATCAATTAGCCATCATCAGGCGTAGCTCACCCGCAGTAAAAATGACTTGTTCAGGGTCAGCACATTCCAGAATCTTATCTCGGCGGGGTCGTTACTTATAAGGTCAATCAGGCTGTTTATCTACAATATTAGAGTACATCGACATATTTATTGCACATATTCTCAATTCACCCCATAGAAAAACTGTAAGATTACCTGCATTAGCGATGGAAGGTGATCGTTGACATCTAATTTTCTCAGTTGGGTCACTATTGACTGCTCCTAAATTTAAAAAGTAGGTTTAATTATACACTTGTCCAGAGTTTCTCCAGTAATTAATTGAAGTACCTGCTCAACAATATTTTCGCATATGAAAGCCTTCGTGATGAGCAGTGCGAATCCCCAACAACAAAACATTAAAAGTACATGTCCTCTGCTTCCATCACCGGATCCAACTCTAGACGAGAGAGAGGAAAACACTCCGAGGCAGAGGTAAATGAAATTAATGAAGATCATTAAGACATGATGCCAGGCTACCGTTCTTCCTGTGTATCTGACTTGCTTTTTTGCCAAGATGACAATTTTTGTCCATTTCTTAACGTTGTCGTTAAGGGCTCGTCGGTATAAACTATTTTTCTTGATGTTCCCATCTTTCCGAATACTCCTAAGCTGGATTTCATTCCAGAGCTGGATCCCAACTCGAATTTGCTTGAAGGTTTCTACCAATGTTCGGAACATGAGGAGATGGAAGCCATGACTTCCAACCATAATTAGCATGGTTATGCTAGCTAATCCTGTTGGGAGGAGAATAGGAATGTGTGGAAATACACAGCCTTTCCATACTGCACAGTCCTGCATGACCACTGCGGAAACGGAGACTGCGACGAAGCCCAGTACGGGGAAAATGACGAAGGTGGTATTTCTGTAAATGCGAAGGGCTCGAAAAGGGTCGTCTTCACGATGAGGAAATGCCATTATGTACTCCTTTTGGAATGACGGCCATCTGTTTAACAAATAGAGAAAGCGGGGTATGGTGACAATCATACCGAAAATGGCTGTGGTGGAATAGAGCGGAAATGAGATGGGGATGAGGCGAGTTACGAACTCGGAAATTAGAGAGGCATTTACGTTGTAGTGATCGTGCAGCTTGAAGCCTTGAACTTCCCTGTTGCAAAAATTATGATATTTGAATACCCAAAGTATAATCGAATGAAATGTTTTAATTAGGTATTAGGTTAGTACGAAATCTTACAAGAATTCGCGGAATTCGTTGCGGAATCCGATCATTGCAAAGAATATGAGAAGCAATAGTGCAGCCGTTCCAAATGAGACGCTGACAAGAACACTGTATGCCGTCAGCGCACAAGGCCATTTGAATTTATATTTGACAAATTGGGTCACAGGATCCTTCTTAATAATAAAAGGACAGAAGCCAATAGCCCGAAGATATTTCACTAGAGGCAAGTACAAACTTGCAATGCAAGTTTTGCTGCTCATAACTTGACTAGAACACTCGTCGATTCCTATTCTATTTTCAGTCCGAATATCCAGCTTGAATGTTTTTGTTACCCAGTGGCTGTAGTTATCGGAAATTCGGGTAAATTTTGGAAATTTAGTTGGTCGCTTCCGACTTCTGGTACTTGCGGAAGTGCCACTTTTAGAAAACATTTTGACAACTAATTAACTATTTCTTCCACTCGATTATTAAGAAACGATAGAGAGTGCTTCACAATTTTAGATGCGAACTCAACAAGACCTCTGATCGTGAGCGTATCTGTAGCCATTATGTCAGCACCTGGAACCTCTTCCGACTTATCTGACGTATGATACATTTGATCTAGCTGACTTTTAAACTTTGTCCTATCCCACACGAGAAACGGAAATGATGCGGGCACTTTAGGTGATTTGCTCAAATAACGCTGCCATAGGTTGCTCTGTGAAGGTGAAAGATCATGCCATAGTTGTCGACGTCACGGGACAGATGCAAGCACGTAGACATTCTAAAGACATTCCATCTAGGGAAAATGTCAGATGGTCCAATTGCCCTAATTGAAATTGCATAGATAAGATAAATAGAATTGCTAATGCATATATTAAGTTCCAGTCCCATGTCCCATATAAGGTATAGTTGCTAATTGCTTTTCATCATTAATAAATTATTTATTTTGGTGATCAGGATCAAATCAATATAATAGTTCTTTATAGCTTAGGTCAACAGAATAGACGTTAGGCGAAGCAATTTGATTAATTGAACATAACACAGCTATAATCGGGTGACAATGCATTCTCATAAATCGGTGATCCATATACCTAATTAGGTACTTTAGAAGTAGTGCTAGTTGCTTCCTTGCTTGCCCATATTATCAAACTGAATTAATACAATCAGATACGTGGCTAGCTGCCCGAGAAGCTACAAAACAGCAAACATTAGTCGACTTAAATCCCACAGTTAAATTTTAATATTTACAGAATGCACTTATGTACCTGTAAGAGGCATGATTTATTTAGAGAGAACAAATTCCACAACTTTATCTCCACTGGGTCTTCGTGAACCAGTGCGATCAGATTTTTAATCTACATTAAAACGTAAAATAATGAAAGTATTTTTATTCGTATCACATTGCCCCTGAAATCAGTATAGCTCTACCTGTAGCATTGATGGGATATCCCCGCTTGTATCCAGTTTTCTCAACTCTGCAACAATTAGTTTTCCCTAAAAAGTAATAAAATTTATTTTTAAATTTCAAACGAACTTGTTTAAAAGCATAATTGGCTCCCTTCTCAAATCAAAGCATACTTTACCTGCTCGCAAATTCTTTCGCTTATGAGTGCCCTACAAACAAGCAGAATACTGCCATAGATAGCACAAGCCAAAAGAACAACTCCCCTATTCCTTTCTACCGACCCAGAAGGCGACGAAATCATCGTAAACACGCCAAAGCACAGATAAATGAAAGTGTTCATTGTCATTAGGAAATGATGAGAAGCCACAGCTTTCCCAGTAACCTCGATTTGACACTTGGCCATACTTATAACCTTCATCCATTTTAAAATACGGCCATTCAGATTCTTATGATCGTGCTTGGACTCTTCCCGCCACAGTTGTATTCCAAGTCGAATCTGTTTGAAAACCAACTCAAGAGTTACAAGCAAAAGATAGCAAATGCTATTGCATCCAACCAGGACAAGCATAATGATGAAAAATGTCACTAATAAAAATCCGAGAGATGTGTTAGGAAAGAAGCACCCTGTCCATTTGTTGCAGTTGTGCATCAGTACTGCTATAGAGAAATGATGAGAAGCCACAGCTTTCCCAGTAACCTCGATTTGACACTTGGCCATACTTATAACCTTCATCCATTTTAAAATACGGCCATTCAGATTCTTATGGTCGTGCTTGGACTCTTCCCGCCACAGTTGTATTCCAAGTCGAATCTGTTTGAAAACCAGCTCAAGAGTTACAAGCAGAAGATAGCAAATGCTGTTGCATCCTACTAGGACAAGCATAATGATGAAAAATGTCACTAATAGAAATCCGAGAGATGTGTTAGGAAAGAAGCACCCTGTCCATTTGTTGCAGTTGTGCATCAGTACAGCTATGGAGGTTACTACACAGCAATTTAAAACCTGAAACATAATTAACGAAGTGTTTCTGTATCGCTTGAGAGAGATGAAGGGGTCATCTTTACGATCGGGAAATGCGTGGGCGTACTCCATCTGGAATTTTGACCACCCATTTAACAGTTTCTGTAATGATGGTATGGCTGCTGCAGTTCCAGCAAAATTCATTAAAGCAAACAAAGGGAATGTTGCAGGGATTAGTCTTGTTCCGTATTCAGAAAGAGGTGAAACGTCCAAATTATCTTTGTTTGTGGTGTGGAGCTCTCTACGTAAATGAAAATAATAATTCAAGTTTGTTTATGAAAAGTGACCAGAATTATGGGAATTGTGAAGGGTCCTTACGGTAAGTCTTCTTCGAGCCCAACCTCTAGTACCATAATTAGGATCTTGACCACAGCGAAGAGATAAAGGGCAACAGCACAAATGCTGTAGGTTGTCAGAAGGCTCTTCCATTTGAATTCGAAGGTTGTGTATTGCCCATATGCAGCCTCCTTTTTAATAAGGAGAGGGCAAAAGCCGATAATTCGAAGGAATTTTATCATCGGCAAATATAAGCTGGTGATGCAAGTGATATTCTGTGCATTTTCGGATTTTTCATGCTTAATTTGAAGAAAGGACAAGGAGGGATCAGTCACCCAAAGAATGTAATTTTTTTCTAGGGCTTTTGATGCCTTTGAAGCTTTCGTGTAGGAAGCAGAGAAACTCATTCTTGGAATTTCACTTTTATGAATTGGGAGCTCGTGAGCAGCTCAGTTGAAGTTGAAAGCAACACTAAAAGTTATGAACACGGCTGAAAATAAATTGTTTATTTCATTCATTCTCCGAGAAAGTTACACAATTTATATAAGTAGTTGTTCGAACAAATTGAATTATTTTAGAGGTAATTAGTCTTAGTGCATAACTCCTTTCTCTCTTTGGACTAAATAAATTGTGACAATTGAATAGTTTAATAGAATAAATAATTTCCCGGTGATCCTTGACTATGACTTTGCGACGGACTTTGTGATGACCTTTGCAGTTCTCGTTTTTCAACGTAATCTTCATCAATGACAAGTAATTTATATTTGGGGAGGCGTTTGCTATGATTACAAACTTTCATTTTCGGGTACAAACAATTAATATACCTATTTACAATGCGACAACTTAAATTGGTATCAGCCATCTGCGTTAAGTGATGATAACTTTACTACAGTTTGTAACAGAAGGACAACAGCATCGCCCTTTTACCCACGTTATCAAACTGAACCAGCACGATCAAATAGGTTGCCAACTGTCCAAGCAGCTATATTAATGAAATAGCAAAATAACTTTTACCAAATTCAGCTTCTATGTACGTTTCGCTTTATTTGCAGAAAGCTCACCTTCAGCAAAGACGACCTATTTACTTCTAACACGTTCCACAATTTTATCTCCGCTGGATCCTCGTTTATCATATCGATGAGATTCCCCATCTACTTGAATAGATGAAAAGACAAATGCTTACGTATCAATGTATCATAGTACCCCGAAAAGTCGCTGTAGTGTGTATCGCATGAGTATAAATATATCAACCTGAATCACTGAGGAAATGTCGTTTTCCAATTCTACCTTCCGAAGCTCTGCCACTATCAGCCTTTCCTAAAAATATGTTAATGGTTTTTTGTTTAATGAAATATTCTTAATAAATTTGCCAGTAATTATAATACTTGCATTTTACCTTAGCTCTGATCTTATCACATGCAAAAGATCGCACTGCAAGGACAGAGAATCCCCATGAAGAGCAAGCCATAAGCATTATTACCCCTACCTCTTTCTGACGTTCCAGGTGCATACGCAAGCAGAGTAAAAACTGCAAGACAGAGATACATAAAATTACTCGAAGTCATCAGAACATGATGAAATGCAATCGCCCTTCCCGTCAGTTTCACTTGACTTTTGGCAAAACTCATTATCCTCATCCACTTCGGAATTGAGTCGGTGAGACTGTCGGAAAATTTGTTTTCCTTTCTCCAAAGTTTTATTCCTAACTGAATCTGTGAAAAACTCTCCATGAGAGTGCGAAGCAGTAAGAAATACATGCCATTCCCAGCCCCCATGACAAGAACGGTATTAAGGGACATTATGATTAATAATTCAAACGGAATCTGTTTAATAAAGCATCCCTTCCAAATGCCACAGTTCGAAATGAACTTTAAAATTACGATGACTGCAATGATACTGAGAAACTGAATAAAGACAAAGGCAGTGTTTCGATGTTTCTTAAGGTGAAGAAATGGATCGTCAGTCCGATACGGAAATACTTCCATGTATTCTTTTTGAAATCTTGACCAGCCGTTTAACGTTTTACGTAGTGCAGGCATAGCACCAAGAATTCCAACGAAGGTCATCAGTGCAAACAAGGGAAATGTTGCGGGTAGTAGTCTAGTTCCGTATTCCGATACGACGGAGACCTCCTGTGAGTAGTAATTGCTTTCTAGCTCAATTTCTTGAGATTTTCTACCAAAATAAACAAAATCATTTGAGTTCAAATTGTCTCTAAAATTATTCGACAAAGTTTAGTGAGAGTTTTTAAATGGGTTTCTCAATTCTCACAGAACATCCTCAAATTCCCCTTCAAGTCCAATACGTAGCATTGTAATGAATGCGTCTGTTACGATGTAGCTGTACAGCATCACCAGACAGAAGCTATAAACTGTCAGGAAGCTTCTCCACTTAAATTCATACAGTATAAACGGACCTGCTTCGGAGTCTTTCTTTATGAAAAATGGGCAGAAACCAACAATTCGAAGAAATCTGATCATTGGCAAATACAAGCTGGTTATGCAGGTGATGCTCTGACCTTCTTTTCCTTTCTTGGCCTTGTCAATCTGAATGTTATCATGCCTCTCTTTTATTTCTCGTTTTGCCTTTTTGGGTTTCGTCCCCCACATAGAACAGCCTTTTCCTTCCTTTTTATTCTCGTACGCACTTTCAGTGCCCCTTGCAGGATCTAGTTTTTCCATTTTTTCGAGCTATAAAGTTTATGTCGACAAGAGCGAAAGTTGCAGGTTGGAATGTACATTGAAGCTGCGAATGTTATCGGGGAGATTATGTATATGTATAGGATTTTAATGACATATTTGTTGATTTTGTACAGGTGGAACTTACAAATTAGATAATTAATTAGTTTTTTCTTAAACACTTTTGTATAATTAGCAGCTCAAATTTATTAAAGCAATGTGGACACAGTTGCATGGCATGACACAGGATCAAAGATCATTCAAAACAAAATTTAGTAATTGGTAAGGGAGAATAGTGAGACGATAATCATCTACTTTTAGCAATTAGCAAAGGGATGCTCATTGTGGCTTTGTGGCAGCTGAGCTACCTCCACTATTTCCCATGTTGTCAAACTGAATTAGCACAATCAAGTATGTGGCCAATTGTCCTGAAAGCTAAATTTATTTAAATGCAATTATCATAATCGCCCTCATGTTCCTTATTTTAGCTCAACTAAATTCATTAAATATCGCCTAGAACATACCTGAAGTAGAAACGCTCTGTTTAGGCTAACCATATTGTAGAACCTTATTTCTGCTGGATCTTCATTGATAAGATCAATCATGTTGTTTATCTAGGTGATATAAGATAAGAAAATAAAGTACGTCACAAAAAGTTATTTTTATGTCACGTTACCCAAGTGCACGTGCATTACCTGGATCAGTAACGGAATGTTTTTCTTCACCTCCAACTTCCTCAACTCTGCCACAATAGATTTAGCCTAAAACGTTAGATTACAGTATTAATTATATTTTTTATTGTGCATGGCATAGTGCAAAGCATTTTCATGATTTTACCTTAACGCAAATCCTTTCACATGAAAAGGCTTTCACGGAAAGAAGTGAGAAGCCCCAACCGGCACTAATGAGGAGTATAGCTCCCCTGCCCCTCTCCGCCGCTCCAGATGTTGAAGAAATGCTGGTGAATACTCCCAGACAGAGATACAAGAAATTGACTACTGTCATCAGAACATGATGAAGTGCCATAGTATCTCCCGCTCTTTTAACTTGACTTTTAGCGAATGTCACCAGCTCCATCCACTTTTTAATATTGTCATCTAAACCTTCTAGGAACTTGTTACTTGGATCTTCTCGCCACAACTGAATTCCAACTCGAATTTGTGTGAATGCTTCTGAAAGCGTTCTAATCAGTAGAAAGTGAATGACGTGGATTTCCATAATAACGAATAGTGTAAGCAGGGTCATTATCATTGTTGGAATTCCAGCACCAGCATGTGGATAGAGACATCTCTCGCAATGGTTACAGTGATGCATGACCTTTATAATAGCTATTGAGACGAATAAAAATAAGCCCTGGAAGGTGATGAAAACAATATTCCGATACTTCGTAAGTGATACGAAAGGGTCTTCCCGTCGATGGGGAAATACTCTCGCGTAGTCCGTTTGATACTTAGACCATCCGTTTAATACCCGAACAAGCCCTGAAAATGCAGACGCCGCTGCCAGAAACACCAAAATGGCAAAGAGAGGGAAAGTGGCTGGCACCAGCCGTGTTCCATACTCGGACACGATAGATCGATCCTGCAAAGGCTCTCCACTCTTTACTTCAATGCCCTGGGATTTTCTATAAAAAATAAAAATGCAGAAATGAAAGTAACATTCAGCTAAACGAAATTTAGTTTTGAGGACTAAAAAGCGGCTTACAAAACGTCCTGGAAATCCTTCTGGAGGCCAATGCTGAGAAGAATTACAAACCCTTTTACCACAAGGCTGAAGTAGAATGAAACTGCACACAAACTGTAAAGTGTCAAGAGGCTTTTCCATTTATACTTGAATGTTACTAGTTTGCTAGCAGCATCAGTTTCTATGAATAATGGACAGAAGCCGATAAACCGAAGAAACTTGATCATTGGCAGATATAGTCTAGCAATGCAAGTGACTTTCTGACTTGCATTACTTTTCGTAGAATTTTCAGCGCTTACAGAATAAATTTCTTTCATATCTACGTTTACTGGTTGTGCCACCAAAATTATTAAGCTTTTCTCAAGAAATTTAGCCTTTCCAATTTTTCTTGAGGTTGCATTAGAAAGTGGTTCTATGTATGGGCCCATTTCGATCAAGTCAGTTATAAGTATTACAACAGTGTAAAGCTACTGAGGAAAAGGGCGGAACCCAACGGTTAATCCATATATGAAAGTCGACATTAATTTATGTAATAGCTCCGGAAGATAATTTATTACAGATATGTCAGCAGCATTTTTGTTTACACTGCAGTCACTTATGAAGCAGCGCAGCGGACTGTCTCCGCCTTTTAATTTAGGAATTGAAATGTGCACGTTGCCCTACATTCAAGGAATTTCAATCACTTTGACTTTGGCTACTACAAGACAATGTGACCTAGTGACATTGAGTGTTGCTGAGGACATTGCAGTTGTGTCAACATGGGCAACATATCGATTTGTAAAATGATCGGGGGTCTGGTTTCATGACTTCCGCTCCGGCTCAGGAGAATACATAAGATACGAGTGGTCATACCGTTCGAATAAATGGGCAAACTTTAGTGTAAAAAAATTGGTTAGGCTCAGGTATACAAGGCATTACACTTCTATGCTTTTGGACCTATGCTTGTTCTGTATTTTTTTCGCTATCAGAGCTTTCCTCCATCCTTCCGTCATGCTTTTGATCCAATCTTCGTATTTTCAATCTCTAGCTCCGCTCTTACTCCATCTTCCTACTTTTTGGTATTGAAAAGACTCCGCGAGTAAAATGGAGGGATTTACCTACTGCTTTTGGACTTTTATCCGATCCCCATTTCCCATCAAATCGAAGCATCACGACCACGAAGGAAGTGGATTGTATTGTATAATAGAGCGGATAAAAATAATTTCTATTTTTTCCTCTTTGACTGATCGGGAGCTATAGAGGGAAAAGCTCCATAATACATCTCCTTTCATTCAGGTCAACAAGATAAAAAGGGAGCTTGGCACTGGAGGGAAAAAAATAAAATTGAGTAACCCTCCTTGCAGCTTCCCTTTTGATTGGAACTTTAAGACACTGACAGACTTCAGACTACGGAGAAGGAAAATAGTTTGCAGTTTGCGAGGAGCTTGTCAAATGGCATGGGCAGGCTAAAAAGAACTTGTTCCCTTTTTCTTTTGATGGGATTGATGAGAAGTCTTCCGATTCAGTCAGAGAACGGGGAAGTTCTTTAAGCTTTACTTTTGCCTTTCATAGGAAACAAAAAAGGAGAAAAAAAAACTTTTATCTCCATCTCCAAAGTTTTTTTCTCTCCGCTGAAGGGAAAACGAAAAAAAAAGTTTTTCTTTTTGATTCTGGAGCAGTGAAGCTAAGGGAGGAAAATGCGGAAGAAGAAGGTTAAGTAGTTGTCTCCACTGGAGCGGCTCCCTTGATGAGATTGCAATATGTAAATGAAGTGCTTTATTACGTTTCAAAAGTTTTGACTTTATGTATGATTAAACTGGGGAGAGAGTGCGAAACGGGGCTCCTTTAAAATAATAAATTATTTTTAATCAGTCTAAAACTCCACCTTTGTTAGTGGTAAATGAGAAAACTTTTTTTCGTAATTGCCTTCTCTACCTAAAAAATCAAATCAGTTGATTACGAAAAGTGGAATTCCTTCAGACTTTCATCTCACTCACAGCAAAGCACCCGAAATTTTCTGAAATTTAATTTTTTATCTAGTTATGCTGACTCCCGGGCTGCTTAAAAATTCTCTTTTACAGTATACGGCATGTCATACCCTCCCCATTTTCATTTAGAGCCCTTAAAAAACTTTAAACATTTCCCGGACCTTCTGTTCCCGCTTTTTCCCCTCGTAAATTCCTGCAACGTTTGCCATTTCTCTTTTTATAATTTCCAGAAATCCAATTAGTCTCTCAGGACTACTTTTTACAAACCATCACAATCCATCCCATTTCCTTCGGTGTTCACGTAACTCCACAAGAATTTTTTTTTCAGACTTCCTCCATCTCAGCACTCCAGCCACGACAAAATTATTATTTAACGTATTATGCAAAAAAATTTAAATTGTAATTTCATGCATATCTCCCTGAAGATAGGGCAGCTATAAAAGTCAGAGTGCCGGCTGCCTTTTTTGAGCATGGGAATGAGAGTCAAGTTTTTTATATTTTTTGGAGTAGAGCAAGAACAACCCTCCATTTTCCTTATTCCTTTTTGTATTTAGCATATAAAGTAGAAAAAGTGAAATCATAAATGCATAAAAAGGAACTTTTTACATTTTTTTGGGAATGGGAAATTGTAGGATCAGAGAAGAGCTCATTCATAGCCACGGCATACAATAATATATCAACATTTAAGTATGTACTTAAATGTGCATCGTATCATTTTCATATATAATTCCTTCGTATAGGAACTCCTTTTTCTCTGGGAGAGACTTTTCCTATTATTATTCCATCTTTTTCTCCTCCCACGGCCCGCTCCGTGGAAAAAAGGGATAAAAGTAAGCAAGCAAAGAGAATAAAGTTGAATGGCATAATACCATCAGAGACGAGAGGAAAAGAGAGAGAAATGTGGAAGAGGGCATTTCTCATGAATGATACTCCGTCTGTGTGTGGGTAGGAGCTGGAGCTGGAGAAGGGGAAAGCAAAGTTCTTCCCGAGAAAATAGTCTTTTTTAGTAGTCCACAACGAGCAATGAAGCAAAATCCGTGAGTTATAAATTTCGACCACAAAATGAAATCCTCAAAGGTCTCCCGAGAATTCTCCACTTCATCCGGTGCAGATGGGACCCACACGGTGGTCGAGAAAGTAAGAAACAAAAAACTTTGCTAGAATCACCGCAATCAGAGCAAAATGTAAATGTGCAATGTAATAGAATGGAAAATGGATATTAGGCATATATATACTCCAGTAACTCCAGTTTTTCTGGCGGAGTGCAAGTTGGAGAGGGAGATAGTGGAGGGAAAAGGGAATGGAGAGATGGAATGATGATGCCGATGATGATATGAGCTCCAAAAAAAGTTTTTTTCTTTCTTTTTAGACGTTGAAATCTTTTTTCAGTGGAATTGTTATTTTTAGTTTTGCTCCGAGGATATATGAAAGTAGAAGTTTCTTTTTTTCATGGAAGTGAAAGGATAAAAGATGAAAGTGTGGGTACACGTAAAAAGTAAATGCCTTTTTAAACCTTACTTTTACTCCTACTTTGGAATGTATGTAAGTTGAAAGAAAGAAAAAAGTTTTATTTTTTCAATTTACAGTTTGTCCTCTGCTCGCCTGCTTTCTGCCCTGGTACAGATGAAATGGAATTTTATGGTGGAACATTTTTTCATAAAGGAAAATGAACATTCTTTTTTCTCTTTTATCTGTAAAATCAATTTTTAAAAAGGATATGCTTAATGTAGGGAATAGAGAGACCACGCTTTCCTTGAAGAGTGTGTCCAACTTCTACCGGTTTCAATTTCTTTGTTAAGCACTCTCCGAATTTGCAGATCTGTTAAAAATCACAACGACAACAATGTTTAGGAAATTATCTTTAACAAAATTAAAAATTATTTATTATACCCGATCTCTTCCACATGGTGTCCCTTCCAGCGCCGGATGCATTCCAATGACCTTATTAAGCCGAGTATTATTGCAGTGGAGCATCGAGCAAATTTTCTAAAATATATAGCAAATGTCATTCCAGCATCAAAGTAGCTTCTATCTCAGCACCTCCAAATTACTTCCACTTACTCGAACATGCTTTCTCCCTGTTGACGGTTTCCACTCAAGTCCTCCTGCCATTCTACACTGTTCCTCGGCCGTAAAGCGATTTCCAGGTAGAAGCACGTCATCTTCCCCTAATCTCCCCATACTTCTTGCAGATGCTGTCCCAATCGGATTATTGTTTAGGCAAGCTGCCTGATTACTCAGCACATTCGGCGCCGCGGACAGAAATGCTTTTAAATTGTTACTTGAGCAAGAAGACCAAACAATTTTCCCTAGCTCGTTACCTCCGCCGCCACTATATGACATTATGTATCCGCTGGGAGGGCATTTAAAATTATATTTGAATCCGTCATGTTCCAAGCCAAGAGAGTGCCCCATTTGCCGACTGAAGAGATGATAAGAATATGACGGTGTATATTTCGTCAACAGAGGCCATTCTTAGATGGGATCGTGTTGAAGGGAGGCGACATTGAATTTGAAGTGGTGTGTTTGAAATGCAAAAATAAGTATTGAACCCAATCGGAACTTGCACAATATTTCTTTTTAGCAGGCATGATAGGCGGAGCGCAGCAAATCAGCTTATCTACAGGTTTGGTTAATTACCTACAACCTATGGGTGTATAAATTACTTACATCAGCAGTGCACCACACTACATGACCTGATATGGCAATATTTGGTATTCATTCAGGGTGTTCCAGTCATGGTTTGTCATTGCTTGCCTTCACAAAAAGATATGTAACGGGCTTTAGCGGACGAAATCCTCACCCCCGACTTCCTCCACGAAAAACATCCTTGCATGGGGTTTAGTAAAACATCATTTACCTACGAGGGCGGCCCACTTCCCCACACTAGTTTATCGTATCTTCGGAAGATTTTGTTTGCACGCGTTTTTAAAGTGGGTGGCTTTCCACGTGTTATGTGGTGGGACTTGTTATGGTTTATGTAAGCACGCGTTTTTTAAGTGGGTAGCATTCCACGTGTTTAGTGATTAAAAATGAAATTGAGATTTTTACAGCACACATTGATATTAGGTAGGGTGTTAGTGACTCATCCATGCATCTCCACAAGTTCATCTTCCGCTAGTACCTCCGCTTTGTTCATGGCTACCTGCAAGATAATAAAAATTATAGCGTTAGCATTATATATATGTCCGTTTGGCAGTGTTTTTATTGAATCCAATAAATCATTTACCCATTCATACTCTCATTTTTACAAGAAAATCTTTTTGAGTACGAACATACTCACTAATCAGGAAGATCATAGAATAGCTATGTTTGTTTTATGTTTTAAAAGTAGGAACCTGATTTTATTGCTCGTTTGGAATGGGTTCAGATGCTAGGTATTTCGCGTAAAATGAGAGTAGCTTGGGCTTGATTCGCTGGTTCCAGTCTGCCGTGGCTTCTTTCTTGGTTATCGTCTCCATCCACATCTCCCATTCTTCTGGATTGTCATCTTCTTGGAAGTAAACCACGAAATGACAGTTATCACGTCCAGTGCACATAATCTGGAGTACAACTTGGGTGAAGTATTCATGCTTTCTGTTGAATTTGAAGTGGCCCTTCTGAGGTTGTGCGCTATAGATGAAGCTTCCTCCTTCTTCCCCTTTCTTCGCCTTAACCAAAAAACTGGACTTTCTTTCTGCGACTTTTGCAACTGGAACGATAGGGCATTTTATCTCCACACAGGCGTTCCTCCTAATTAAAGCATCTGGCGTGGCACCGATAAATGAGTACTCTTCATGAACACAAAATCCAACAGGGTACTCGTACTCATTTCTGGGAATCTTCTGCAACTCCATGAACTTTGACACCGCAACTGGTTCCAGCTTGAGTCCTCTTTCCAATGCGGGTATCTTCATGCGACGTACGGTTGCTTTCATCATACCCTCAACCAGTTTGTGGGGATGTCCTCGAACCAACCGAACTATTAAGTGGGCTCTGCTTGCAGTTATGCGTCCTCTTCGATAAGTCTTCCAATTCTCAGCCAAGGTTGAATGATTGGTTTTTCTTTGGATTTCTTCCCTTTCTTCTGTCGTGAGAGGCTTCATTCGGGTGTTGCAGAAATCGTGAATCCGTTTTACATGATCTTTAAGGCTTCCTTGTTGTAGGTCAACGGAACAGTGGGGGCACTTGGATTTCACTTTCCGCCTTCGATCGCAATAATTTTGCCCTCGTAGCCTGTCTTTTGCCATATGCTGTTCTAGTTTCGCTCCGGTGAGCTGCTCCCTCCATTTTTGCTTTACGCTCCGCCTATGGGCTAAATATTTTTGGTACTCGACCCCAGTCATTGACGCTCTCTTTTTACGTTGTCGCGCGACCTCTATTTGGCTGATCACTTTTTTTTGTGCAGGGGTCCGGCTTGCTTTATATCGAGCTGTACAAATGTTGTTTTTCTGCCGGCGAATCTTCTTTTCCTCCTCGGTCATTCGTTGTGTTTGCTCTCTCTTTGCTACCCTGTTTTTTTTCCTTCTCGCATCCTTCTCATCGGGGGTCAATGCAGCCGTTTTTCGGCGCGCCGACTCACGATTTCTCTTCCTTTTTCTTTCCAATTGCTCCTTCCTTTTCTTTTCCAATTGCTCTGCGGTTAAGGGTTTCTTTTCCTTTGATTCGGGGGGCATTCCAGCCCGTTTTCGACGTTGATATTCCCGTTCATACTTCCTTTTCCTTTCCAATTGCTCTTGTGTTAAGGGTTTCCTTGGCATTTTTGTGAGACCTCTGGTTCAAGTATAATAAATACAACCAAAATGTCAATGACCTCAAGTCATTAACCTTTTCACTAACGCGAACAAGTAAAATCACTGCAAATTTTTCCACCTGTAGCTATTAAATTTTAGTATATTACCTGTCCACAGCCTTTTCGACAATTACTGAGAGGTGTATACAAAAATTCCACTTTCCAAATTTTTTGATTTCCGCTGTCAAACTTTAGACTTGGGCTCTCACTGAAAATAAAATAACAAAGGGCACGATCAGTGAAATGATACAAACACCAAATTATTTTACCTTTTCCTATTCAATTAAAAAATTCAAAAACACTAGATTTTTCACAGAGCGCAGCGGTTTGCACTTACTCTACCAGCAGACTGATACTGAGATTGAAGAGATCACGAATGGACTCGTTGGATGTGAAAATAATAAGTAAAAAATGAAAAAAACAACTGCTGACGCCAAGCAGATCAAATCCAGATGACTGCTCTGTTGACGTTATTTGGGAGATGCACCAAAGAAAATGGAGAAAAAAACGAAGTAAAAAATGAACAAAAAGCCGCAACAGCGGACAGGGAGGTCTGCTTGGAAGAAGAGCTGCTGCTGAACTGAGCTCTCCTTTCTGTGTGCACATCCTGTCTTTGTGAGTGCAGTACAGAACAAGTTTAGACTCGAATCGGCTCTCTGCTGCAGCCACTACGCACGCCTGCCTTTGTGAGCAGAAACCTTTCAACGAGACAGAAAAAGTCGAGTGAGGATAACTCTCTGAAACGTTTACGCTCATTTGCATAGTTTGCAAGTAAGCGTAGCTACTACTCTGCTGCTGCTCAATAGTCGTAGGCTTGATCTGAGAAATCCCTCTCTTAAGCATCTGCGTCTTTTTTGCTTGGCAATTGCTGTTTTGAAAGGGTCTGAGATTGAGTTCCCGGTGGCAGCCGTTTTTTTTCATTTTTCCCTTATATTTATTTGAGCTATCACGAAAGGAGAGTGTACAGTAAACTTTTTTAAACTTTTGTAAACACATCGTTTAAATGGCTGCAAGGATCTGTTGCTAGGCCTGTGTCATGTGTGTAAGTAGCAGATTAGTTATTTAAATGAATCTATAAATTAATGGTTATTTTTATGGTTGTAAATCAACCAAGGCTATTACTGTGAAGAGGTATTTTGACCTTCCCCAAATACTTTGGGCTGGGTACCTTTCAATGTCATTTTTAAGTATCCTAACGACCGGCGAAAAAATTAATTTTATCACAAGAAAGAGCAAGTTCCGAAGTCCTTAAATAATTAATTTCAGGCTTGTATGTCCTTTTTTCAATAATTGGTGAAGGGATGAAATAGTCATCCTCGGGTTAGAGTAGTGCAGACTGTGGGGATTTGAGGGTGAGTACGCCATGCCAAAAATGAAAGCTAGATACGCGTGAGTAATAGGGATGAGCTTGAGTCAACTTTGAAGTAGGGTCAACTTTCAAGGTCGATTGCAGTTGACCACAGGACCGGGCGAAAATGAATGTGGAACCATTCGAAAGAGCATGTTTTGAAGTACTGAAATAATTAATTTCAAGCTTGTATGTCCTTTTTCCAGTAAACAGTGAAGGGTTGAAATAGTCATCCTCAGGTTAGAGTTGTGCAGACTGTGGGTATGTGAGGATGGGTTCAGAAACGAGTGAGTACTAGGGATGAGCTTGAGTCAACTTTGAAGTAGGGTCAACTTTCAAGGTCGATTGCAGTTGACCACAGGACCGGGCGAAAGCATGGATTGGATCACTGTAAAGAGCAAGTTTCGAAATAGTTAAATAATTAATTTCAGGCTTGTATGTCCTTTTTTGAATAAATGGCGAAGGGTTGAAATAGTCATCCTCAGGCTGGAGTTGTGCATACTATGGATATGTGACGATGAGTACGATTAAGCCAAAAATGTAAGCCAGATACGAGTGAGTAATAGGGATGAGCTTGAGTCAACTGTGAAGTAAGGTCAACTTTCAGAGTCGGTTGGAGAAGAACCCAAGACTGGGCGAAAGCATGGATAGGATCACTATAAAGAGCATGTTTTGAAGTACATAATTAATTAATTTAAGGCTCCAAAGTCCTTTTTTCAATTAACAGTAAAGGGTTGAAATAGTCATCCTCAGGTTAGAGATTTGTGCAGACTGTGGGGATGTGAGGATGAGTACGCCGTGCCAGAAATATAAGCTAAATACGAGTAAGTATTAGGGATGATCATAGATGTAGGAGGTCAACTTACAAGGTCAATTGCAGCTGACAACAGGACTGGGCGAAATATGTTTCAGTTGCCATATATCGGAAAGGTGTAGGAAACAATCGTTGAAAGTGGTATGGTCATATTGTAAATGTCTCCTGTGGGTCATCCTGTGAGTGGACGGAATATCGACATAAATATCTGAAAGCACATAAAGTACCTAAATAGTTAATTGCAAGTCCTTTTTCAATGCACTGCGAGATACTAAAGAACTTCATTTTCTGAACCACACGTGTAACGCCGGATGGTCATCTTGCAGAGGTCAACTGCAGGTCAACCAGGGAGTGGGCCAAAAAAGCATTTGACCAATGGAAAGAGCATGCTTCAAAGTAGCTACATATTTAATTTCAGCTTTGTATGTCTTGGTTTCAAGTAAATAAAAAATCAACTTTAGATTGGAGTTGTGCAGACTATGCTATGCAGATGTGGGGATGATTTTAGGCTACGTCCTTCTGAAACGTCACCTATTTAATAATCAGGGTACGATTGAGTAATAGAAAAAAGCGTACCCTAAGAACGACTCAGTGAGGACGAAGTGATGTCGACTTTAAAGGTCGACTACAGGTGACCCATAACCTGGGCAAAAATATGGACTTGACCACTGGAAAGAGCATGCTTCAAAGTAGCTAAATATTTAGTTTCAGTCTTACAAGTCCTTTTTTCAATTAGTAGTGATCCATTAGAAAAATCAAGTTGTGTTAGGAGTTCATCTAACTTTGAGGGAAACTACGATCTTACTCAAGGTATCAATGAGAACGATCATACTCATTACTCAAGGTATGTTTGAGTATGACCGTACCTAATACTCAAGGTATGAATGAGTACGATCATACTTATTACTCAAAGTATGAATGAGTACGATCATACTCATTACTCAAAGTATGCTTGAATACGGCCATACTTATTACATAAGGTATGAATGAGTACGATGATACTTCTAACTAATAGTACGTTCGAGTATTTTCGCCGATCTTAGTCAAGGTATGAATCGGAAATTTGAAGTGATATATGAAGAGAGAGGTCATCGAGATTGTCTTCGGAATTACTACAGTCACCGCTCATGACTGGAACTATTGGAATAGTGTTAACTCGTAAGTAAGTGATGATGCTAAATTGTGATATACAATCTGAAAATAAATTTTTTTGAGCAATAGTGGGGCTGAATTAGATGTTTGGGATTTTGCGAACCTTTAGAGTCTAAAGTTTAGACTGGATATGCCGACGCTCGAAAGGTAATTAAATTGGTTGATAATTTTATTGATTAATTAATAATATATAAATTCCTACTAATCCCTATATATGAATTAATTTTATGAACTAATTTTATTGATAATTGAATAGGACTGCAGAGCAAATGGCGACGAACTGATTGAAATTAACAATTTGGAGGAGCGAGACTATGTAGAGGAGTGGCTCCAGAGTTCTGAACAGACTGCTTCCTCTGCCTGGGTTGCTGGAAAGGTTGCAGGAGGAAAATGGATTTGAGAGAGTGGCACAGACATCGATCCCGCTCTTTGGGCAGCCAAACAGCCCAGTCAAGTAACCGACCGGAAAGTTTTCCCTTCTACAATGGAACAACTGTAGGTTCTGTTGCACATCGAGCTGTTCCATGATATCCCTTTCTCGCATATAAATTAAATAAAAAATAAAGTACTTGAGTAATTTAAATGAGCTTTTTTTGGAGTTTCATTAGGCAATAAAAAAGTTGAAGTGAAACGAGATTTTTTTTTATCATTCACCAGCCACCCCGTAATTCGTCCCATTAGGAAAGTTTAAATCAACTCCAGTCAGCAAAAGTGCATGATCCCACCGAGTTCCACCCCAATTTTCTCTGTTAGCGAAGTCACAAAATGTTTCCAGATAGGTGGGAGCGGAATCCCTCAGACTTCGGCTGGAAGCTTCAGCTCCCCTCCAAACGAGTTGAGTGTGGGCTAAGTGGAATCCAATAATGGGAGCTTCTTCGGATGATGACGAAGAGCGAAGTGATGGATGAGCGTAGATTAGATTGAGCTGATTGAAAAAAATGAGCGAATAAATGGCTAATCCTTTAAAAGAATAAAATCGAAACTTGAACAATTCCAGAAGAAGGATTGAAATGGAAAAGAAAGATAATTGCTCAAAAATAATTTGACATTTTAAAGCCTCCTCAGTTTTTTGGGTTAATGGGTTTTGTTGTGGTTTGAAGTGTTTTTTTCGTAACCTACACTTTGTAAGAGCACGTCCAGATAGGATTGGATGAAATGGTGAATTGATGACCAAGAGTAGGATGAGCGCACCGTTGAAACCCAGTGATTGTACAAATGCTGATCGACAAAAATTGCGAGCTCGACCGTTTTCTCCGGAGGTGCTGTGGCAGACACCTGATTTGATTGGGAATAATTAAGCTCCAGCTATTTTTCGTAATATGTATAAAAATGACTAATTTAATTGAATTAAAACTTACAGAATAATTCAGAACGCATAATAAACTGGCGCAGTATATTAGCACAGGTACACTCAAAAACTTAATACAAAAATGCATTATTTTAAGTTTTATGACTCTGCTGAAATTCAGAGGGCTATTGTACGTCTGCTTTGTTCAAGAGATAAAGATGAATAAAAAAAGGTCAAGAAATCAGGGAAATGCATGAATGTGAAATGAGAGCATACATAATTTCAAATAAAAAAGTTCAAGGTAATAACACAAAGGAGCTGGAGCAACCCTGCTGTGAAAATTAGAAAGCGTATCATAAACGTTACCTTTTTGAGAAGTCTCCGTGAATCCGTAAAGTAGTTGTAGCTGATCTAAGCACACTCTTTTGAGATTTTTCAAAAGGAGAGGGTTACAAAGCATTGAAATTCTATTGCAAGCTTTGTGCTGCAATATTTGTAGTTTAGGTCTTAGTGTGTAGGGTGAGCTATACCTTTGAAGTTCAACTCACAAGTTGTCAAAAAGTGTCGCTATATTTGTCCCTTCCTTATGTATATACTGGGTGCATTTTTCATTCGAAACCAAAGCTCTGGAAAAACTTTGGCTTGTTACAAGCCGCTTGTTTAGTAGCTTATTTTATCAAAAGACACGGCAGAACATTTTTTACTTAAAAATTCCATGTCAAATATGCCGAAATTCTAAATAAAATCCCATAAGCTTCATTTTGCAATTTTTCACTCCTTCTTTTATCCCAGTTCTCACTTTATTTTGAGTGCAGCTACTAAAGTATAGAAATTGGTTAAGCCTTTAATCTTTTTGCTTTGCTCTGGCCATTTTCAACTTTTGCCGAAAGTTGGCAATGCACCCAGCTAAAATAATAAAATACCCACATAAAAATATGCAGTCTGCACCACAAGTGGACGAACTACAGACTTGAAGTAATCAATAAAACGCACGAAACAGGAAAATGTAACTTGCCGTCGACATTTATTCTCACATTACCCCAACATTTAGTATTAAGTCATCGTAGTGCCCCCAGCATAGCACGCATCCCTAAATTATTTCCGACATGATATACATGCTTAGGTATGTCTAGTTGTGGCACTATTTCGGTAAGCGCCCTTTTCAAAATTAATTATTAAGGCTGCTCATCTACCTGTAATTACAGTGTCGTGGACTCCTCCAAACGATTTCCACCGGTGTACCTATATAGCCATACGTATAGCTCTGTGACAGTAAGTCAAATGACCCTAACCTACTTTCGGTTATTTACATTTCCACCTTGTAATTATTTACCGCGGTGTTTCGTCCACCGGCCCATTTTCTGGCATTCCGGTCTAGTACAGTAGGCCAGAAAAGCGGCAGACTAAGCCATCTCTCACGCAGACATTACCTATGTAGTCGCTTTCCATGCAATACCTGATTGGATATAACATCATTAATTCCCTTCCCATCCCCAAAAACAAAGCACAATATGCATACACTAAATAGCGCTATCTAAATTCACTCTTTTGCAATATAAATCCCATTAATTTCATTCCGTCAAAGCGTTGTGAAAAAAAGCAAAGGAAGAAGGCATTGTTCTCACCCTCTCCCTCTCAACTACCAGCTTGAGGATTTACAGCTAAAAAACTTCACTTAAAAAACCCAAGTGGAAAGCAAAATCGTAAACCTTTTCCCATACAAAAGCGTCCAGACTTTCCTTTTGTACACTTTTACGTTTCCAGCTCCTGTTGGCATTTTTTTTTGACACTCTCCCTCTCCCTAAGACGGCGTACCCACTCAGGTGTAACTATAATCCAGTCAATGTCTTTTAATTTAGCGAAAGCGGATATATGGCCACCTTTTTTTACAACTGTATTGATTGACCTAAAACACTTGACTTCTCTCTACTCGCAAGCTGTTTACGTATTATGAAGTGGTTTAAATGGGACTCATTTCGGCCGATACCACTACTACTCCACTTCTTTCA
>JAHZND010001031.1:0-17237 GCA_027744115.1 Acrocyrtus sp. NNG-2020
AAAAAATGTTTTATATTTTGTCATGTCGAGGATAAAAAAATCAATCTCGTGTTATCGCACTGTGCATCTGTGGATGGCATAGTACGTAATGTAAAATAAATACACTTGATAAGACTATTAGAAAACTCCCGCATGCTGTTTTTGTACTTTACCGAATGAAACTGCGTATAAAATCCATTATTTTTTTCGCAAAAAATTATTTTTCAAAGTCTGCAAAAACAAATTTGAGTACAAAAACCAATAATCAAGTCGAGAAGTCTTGTAGCCAAGAAATTATCTGAAGAAACATGACATACTGATGATGATATTTTTATTAACCATGAGAAATTAAAAGTAGAAACTTCTCATGAACCCGATCTTGTTTTCCAATGACCGTGTGTATGCTGGTTATACGCAAAACCGAAAATTTCTAATGAACAGAGAAATTCCTTTCAACAACATTTGGTTTTTATGCAATGCAGATTGAGCAACTCATGATTTCAGTGGAAGTAAAATCAGATTCCCGTAAAGTTCTGCGAAAATTGTTAGCTCGTCAAGAAATTCACAGAAAATGGTGAGCAAATATCGGCTCTCACATCCTCCTCCTCATCATCACGACAAGAACTCATTTGTGCAAGCACAGACTAACAATTTAATTGCAAAATGAATAGTTTCTTTAATTAAATTTGGGTAGAATTAGCTTCCTTGAGAAGTCGAGAAAGCCAAAGAGTGTGTTGCAAGTTAAAAGCAATATAGTCAATGCTTGGCTAATGGTAATGGCATATACGTTAGATATGTGTATCCGTGTGGAAACGGTGTGAGTGACGTGAACTGTATAACTAGGGTCGTGCCGAGACTCATCAAGCAGGAAGGCGAAAGATAAAACTGAGCCAACTTGTCGGACATTTCTTTCCCTACAAAAACTTCTTCATTATCACAAATTACTGAAAAAGCCGAGTTATTACGATCTTATATTTAATATCTTTTTAGATTTCATCAAACCACGTAAACGAAACTAGTTTCCTTTCAGCGAAATACTTACTCACATACATAATGGATAAGATCCGCCCAGCGCACATTTACACAGCAGCGAAACATCACCAAATCCAGGAAAAACTGCTTGGAGACTAACTCTGAAATATGGCTGGACAGATTGAGTGCATGCACTCATACAATCATACGAGAATAGATCAAACTGGTGGATCATGATCATGATGACGAGGCATTCTCAATAGGTACGTAACAGGCCGGCGTCAGACTTTGTCCCGGCCTGTCAGTTTTTGAGGAGATGGATGCAATTTTCCCCTAATTTATGCGCACAAGCCACCCACATCCAAACAGCGCAGACATTTCTTCAGAAGAAGGTACTCGCTAAGGAGAATTGCTTTGTAAGAGGTACCCGAGAGCTCCGCACAATTTTTTTTCTACTTCTCAGCAAAACTCGCCGTCCCTGTTTCCCATATTTCATTAGAAGGCCTAGAAAAAACCAGCTCGCAAAGGTGAAAATCAATCGATCAGCAAAGTAATGAAAAAGAGGAGTCATGTAAACCATTTTACTTTCAATTTCAAAAGCCGTGAATCTTATACGCTACGTGAGTCCCATGCCGTATACTATACCAATCACCTTACAATTCAATTTCAGAAACGTAATTCTGCATAAGATTATGTGCTAAACGGCTTTAGCAGGCCTACCAGAAGTAGAGCTTTTAAAAGCTTTTTCGCTGCTGTGCAGAATGAAAAAGGACACATCTCGATGATCCGCATCGATATATCTAACCTGGAAGGCTCAACCCAAGTCTTGGGTTGAAACAAAGTTTGTCTAAAAGATTAAAGTAAAAAAATGTATGTTGACCTAGCTCGAGTTTAAGCAAGTGTCACATCAGTCGGATCATTTTCTTTTCAGAACAAGAAAGCAAGGCAAGGCAAAGGAGCACGCAGTGCATCCCTTATCTCTAACAGATATTCGAAAATAAATATTATACAGACTGTTTTCAGACAGATAACTACACTGCAGATAAGAAATGTATGGGAAAAGCGCATTTATAGGTACTAACTACTCAGATTAGTTACATATAATAAATTATATATCCTCCTCCCTAACTACACATATTTTTGGGGTGAAGTCTTTGCGCTACGTGTGTGTCGTGTGTGTACATAAGGATCATTCAGTTGGCAAATATGTGTACAAAGTATCTTCCCTATCTGTAAATAAATATTTTCTCGTCCGGTCGGGTCGTTTCTTTCACAGCTCGTCCGTCCTTCCTCCACCACACTTATTTACGCCACAGTAGACATGCTGAGTATGCAGAAAAAAACTTGAAAAATTCTGTAGAAGTCGAAGGAGATAACACGGATATCAACATATTATATATAATCCAGTCATTAAACAACTTATGTATGTCATATCAGCCTCTACTTATCACTACATGTGTCGCTCCTAATACCATCCAGGATCAAGAAGATCCACCACTAATTCACATCATCGCACTCATACCTATTTGTGCAGATGTTTGGCAATTATATGCACTATCGTCGGACTTTTTTAAGTGAGTTTTCGTATGTACATACGTGCATGGATAACAGATTTTTTTTACTTTGCTGGGACCTTCCCCTCACGGAAACATTGTATATTTGAATGACCGGTGATCACACTCTCCGTAATCAGCAAACTATCAAAAAAACATTGCCATTAAAGCAGCAGTGAGCGTCGGCCGACGTCCTCTTTTCATCCCAACTCAAAAGATTTTTTCCCCCTGTCGTAACCTCTTCTAACTTTACTGAGCCCAAAAATAACTAATATTTAATTTACAAACTTCATACTATATTAGGCTGTCTGGAATTAGAATTTCGCGTTATTAACCAGTGGGGGATTTCTCAAAAGGAAGGGAAAGCCAACGTCTTTGCTCGCGGTGCGGACGTTCGTTAGGCATGTTTCTCCCAAATATATATTGCAATTGTTTATTTTGCATTTCTTCCGTTCAAATTCCTGTTCATTGGAGAAAAGAGTTTGCATTCTCGAAAGCTTGGTGTAAGTTTCTTGAGGGTATTGACATGCCTGGTAAGCAAATTACGTGATGACGTTGCGTAGAAGTGAGGTACACATAAGAGGATTGCATTCTAGCAAATAGAGAATTGGCTTTTTTCGGGAAGAAGGAATGGTGGGAGCATGATGATCATCATGAGCATACCATCATGAAGGAAAAGAAGAGAAATAAACACACATTTTCAAAACTCTTTTCTTAATCTACGTCGGACGTGTGTAGGTATTACACAGGGTTACGGTTATCACTCCAGTTAGATTTCACTTTTAAAAAATTGCACAGGGTTTCCCCTTTGAAATGCTTAATTTCATTTTTCCACAGCCTGCATATGGCAATCGAATCGACACACGCATGCGGTTGCCAAATGCTGCTGCTCAATTTGATCGGTTTTTGCTTTCTAAAATCCCTATTGTTTATTTCCTACATTAATCTCTAATAAAACCCATAATACGGTAAATCTGCTGTTGTTATTAGGACACATGTTAATATGAGTGTGTCAGCTATGTAGCCAGTCCTACTCAAGTTTAAAGCGCAGTTTTATTTCTTGAGCCAAAGTAGCTCCCATTCCATCGCAGGCATGTTATCATTCACGAACCAAATTGTAGAGGAGAGCATTTCCCAAACACCAAATCAAGTTGAGCGGCAAGGAAAAAAAATCACACGAAAAGTCATCAACCCAGAAAAAATGGTTTTAGCTGATTATTACATACGTACCATACCCGAGTGCACTACTTGGAAAAAAGACAGAGATGAACTCAGAAAATCGTTCATGCATGCAATCTCTCTATTCTTCTTCGTTTATTTGTGTTATATGATTTAAAGACAATTATAGACTGACTGAATGCGAATTACTAGTATTTGCACAAATGGCTCGAGTTACGCATAATAGCACGCAAGTAACTAAAAAGTTCTTCTGTGTACCTAAATGGGGGGTAGGTTGCTTTATTTACAAAATCTCGCCAATCATCTAATAACATGCTAAATACTGTCTTCGTCCAAACTTAACTGCCACTCAGAGCGCAACTGTTCCTGTTACTCAGAAATGATAAAAATTACTTTTTTAAAAAAAGATGTTTGCATTTTAGCCATCACTATCACCAAGAAAAGCTCGAGCTGCATAGACGAGTCTGTGACGAGTTAAGGCGAAACTTATCGAAGTTTGTTTTTCCGTTATACTGGCGCGCTAAAGTCAAGGCAAGGCGGCGATCATGGCTACTATGACCATCACCGTAATCACCATGTAAAAGGGATTGAACTCAAAGTTCCCTTGATAGGAATATGATGACTAAGAGGAAACATGCAAAGAAATAACAAAAGTGAAAGACAGGCCTTACCCCTGAGGTTAGTCATCTCTTTTGCGCTGTGCGCTAAAAAAGACGAGCGACAAATAATAAGCCAGACACACATTTCACCACAACAGTGCAACCATCAGCATTCTCCGCCACCACCGCGCTAGCCATTTTAATGCCATATTTTATTTAGTCTATAGAAGAAAAGTGATTTACTTCTATTAATCAGCCAGGTCTGCATTTCATATTATTAGTCACTTAATTGAGTGTGAGGAAAGCAACGATGACCAGATAGCATGCAATTACCATGTTTATGTTTTCGTAGCCTTTTTTTAATAACGCTGTTGTGCGTGATTCACTCACCCACTTTCATATTATGCTATTTTTCATTTTCAAAAAAATAAAAGCTGCAAGTGTTTATCTAAATAACTATAGTTAACGTATTTTCGGAGGATTTCTGGTGACCTCACCCACACGAAAAACTGCTGAGCTAATAAAGTCGTCTCTCTCTCTCTCTCTCCCTGCACATTTTGAATTATTAAGGCACTCTTAGTCAGAAGATGAAACAGGCAAAGTAACTGAAGCGCGGAGAAAATACTACTTTCGCTGGTAAACAACGGGAAGGAATGACTCACTTCTAGTATTGCTCTATTTATTCATCGTTAGTAAGTTTCGAAAGGGGAGAGCTATTTTGCGTATTACTAATAAAACTACCTTATTTTCACCAGTTCGAATACAACTGACGCTCAGTTTTCAACTTTTCTATGCAAAAAAAACGTTTCTTTCGATACATAATTCATACGTTAAGTTTCTCACTGATATTTTTACCAGTAAAGTATTATGTGGGGTGTGTGTGTGTCCCAAACGAAAAGCCAATAACGGATGCCACATTTACTCCCAGCGCCAGCGTTTCGTCAGTCCCACAAACGGTAGCAACAGGTCTTTTGGATGTATGATATCATAATCATTATCATCATCATGAAAAATTAAAACCGACAACCAAAACTTTTATTTTTTTTATACTTCCATCTCCACCAACTGGTGGTAGACACGCCAATAGCCACTTCTCCTCTAGCAAGTAGAACGCAATTCAGTCATCTTATCTAAAGCCATCAACCATCCACCCGCACCGCACTCATTTACTCGGTTGTACTCATGCCATGCAGAAATGCTTACATAAACCACAATAAGTGCATGCCGATGCTCGGATGGATTAAAACTTCACATAGTAATAAAGTTAGGAACAACAACTAACAACCAATGAACTATCAAGTAAGTCATTGGCTTTTGTGTGCCCCCAAACACGATGATGATAATGACTTGGTACGGTGTGCACACAGTTTACTGCAAGCGGAGCAAGTTTCGCTCATTTTTGCGTTTACATTTTTTTCCATGCTATTTCAATTTGTTCGTTATTGTTACTTACTGTGCATTGCACTTTCAGCTGTGGAAATCCTCAAATTCATGTCTACTACGTTTTTTACATTGATTAAGTAGTGTGCCCAACATGACGGCAAAAATAGTTTTGTACTCCTGTAATAACAATTATTATTAAATTTGAAACTATCTCGAATTCTTCCCATAATATTCTTCCGTACGTGCAGCTAGTAGGTATCGGGAAGGCATAATCTACTCGCCCTCATCCTTCCTCTCCCTATGTGTGAGTCAAGTTCAAGAGAATTTCTGAATATATATGATAATGACACTACACTAAAGAGTTATAATGCTGAAGGTAATTTTGAAAAAAAAAATTCTCTCCTGGATTTCCATTCACATTTTTTTCCGCGGAAAAGTGAGCGATTACGCGTACCACGTACCAACCAAGCATGAATATGCCGAAGTGGAGTTTTTTTTTCGATTTAAGTCTATCAGATCATCGCCATCAGTCATTATAATGTATGTGAGATGCACCTCCTCCTCCTCTCACATGCCAGCATTCAGGCATCACGAGAAGTTCCATCCGGTATAGCAGCTGTGCCCCGGCTCTGGCCGTTGCTACTTTTAAATTGGCTTTTTTATGCGGTACACACAACAACTTTTTTTTTCTCTGCTTATGCATTCACTTATGATGATGACCATATAGGATAAAAATTCTGTGATGAATACTGACGACTTTTTATACTGCAATACTCCTGAATAAAATTCTTCCTGTTTCCGAAAAGAAACCAGCTTGTCTTACAACCTCCATAGCATCACTGATAAAGAATGATTCATAAAGTTGTCGATGATGTCGGCTTGTCTACCGAAAAAGTTGCTTTCAGTTTTTCAGAGTAGAGGAAGATTGTACATGAACTCCTTCAATTTTTATAACCTACGATAACTTGAAATACGTAAAAAAGCAACCGCAGAGTAAAGGGAAAAGTTTTTATTTAGCTTCGTTTTTAAAATAAGATGGGCTGATGGATAGCCAAGAGTATGCATGTGACCAGCGCAAGACTACTTTGATCAGGCTTTTATTGTTGCGCTATGGCGGTTTACGCGCTGAACTCTGCATTTCTGCAAAGCGGTAATTTTTCTCAGCTAAAGCTAAAGTTGATTTTTTTATTCAGGTGATGTAAAGAGTTAAAGCATAAACACGAGCAACTGGCCTGCTCTCTCACTAAATAGCTGTAATGATGAGCTCTATTCCTATTGGGATTGCGAAATATAAAATTATTATATAAAAATATACGGACTGACTGGTTCCTTTTGAAATTATAAATGCATGCTATGCACTCGCTTTAAAAATGCTTCAAACAGTTCAACCGGATGATTACCTACTTCTAGCTGGAAAAAAGTGAAGGAAAATGCCTTGCATGAAGTCAGTAACCACAACAGAACGGAATATACCTAAAAAAGAAGAGTGTAATGCTCATCATGCCCACACAAAGCGAAGCATCTGCTGTTATTTGTCATGTCATTGGCAATGAGTTGAGCAAAGTAGGCATTAGTACAACAAACCAGCCACAGCGTTTTATAATGAGCAGCGCAGCGCGAACCAACATCATCATCATCGGTGTCGATGCACTCTTGTTGATGATAGCAATAATAATCATAATAATCATCTTGCAAACTATTAAAATCGTACTACGTCACCATTTAGTTAGACATAACATTATTAACGCCAGTACCACCATGCTCCGTCACGTCTCCATTCATATACAAGTACATGGAACTTATTGTTGCGCTATTACATTGTCATCTCTCTATCTGAAATGGGTGTCATTGTCACCATATATCTCTACAATCTATACATTTTTTAAATTATTAAATCCCCATAATAATTCGCTTTGTTAAGAATGCAATAGAACTAGCTTCTGTCTGCTGATCAGTTATCAGCTATTGTGCAACTATAATTGCTAACGTAGTTCAGACTTCTGTTATGCCACTCTAGCAGCCAGCAATAGCAATAAAAAAATCTTTAGAAAGCAAAGTTCATTTCAAGTCCGTTCCTGGTTCCGCGTACTTATGGAGACGTCCATGGGGCCAATTCTTCTGCACACCTACTACGCTTTGTAGTGTTTACAGCTACATGACCTAATATGTACTTGGGTTTATAGTAAACACTGTAACATCCTTGTTTCCTCAGCACTTAAATGCTGCCTACTAGAGCGAATATCCCCAGCGATGATCAGCGAATTCAAATTGAAATTCAAAGCTGGTTAATTAGATGAATACTTCAACCGACCATAATAAATTATGAAAGGCAGTCGATCATTATGCTCTGCGGCTGCACCATTTCATAAATGATGAATTATTTCCCCTGAACATTGTAAAGTTCAACTTTGAACAGATAAGTACGCACTTTTATACGTATGCTTACTGCTTACATAAAAAAGTTATATGCGCATTTACAAGGCTTAACTAGTGCTCACAGAATTATCGCTTCAATTAACGTAAGCAAAGTAAGCCTGTCAAATATTTATGGTAAACTCCCAATTTGAAAATTAAATATGTATATACCCATATATTATATCAGGTCAGAGGGAAGATAGCCACATTCGCAACACAGGTGCATTACGACGCTCGATTGATAAATAAATAAATTGGTTTGCCATATATTTGCTGCCTAAAGAAACGAGCGCCTCATGGACATTCTGTTCTAAAAATAGGCTGTATATTTACTGTTGATTTATATCCAAAGAAAGTATGTCACACACGTAGTTATGCACATACAAATACTTCTGCAGTTGTTAATCGTAATTGAACCAAAATTTTGCATAGAATGCGAAAACAAAAAAAGAAGTCTCTAAATAATTCCCCAAAAAAGTGACGAGTTGATTGTAGCAAAACGATATGGCTACACGGTGTATGAGTATACCGTTGTTGTTGCTGCACAAACCGAGACTTGAATAAATCCTTAAACGTAAGCACATGAACATAACCTTGATTATGCATTATAAGAATCTAGTTATAATTCATCAAGTGCACTTGCTGAATTTATTTTTAGCATATGTGCATTAGGTCGAGCAAGCAATGAAACAGGATTTTTTTATTCTTACCTGAGTTGCATCTGAATACGGTGTCAGAGAAGACTTGGACACAAGCTGAGAGCCAAAGACGACGTTGGCGTCGTCCTGAAGGGCCGGGTTGACTGCTGAAGGAGGAATCACCATTTTGCCAATTTTATCAGTTTAACTGTCTCTTAGATAAATTTAATTTTTGCTAGTAGCAAAAATCCTCGTAGAAAGTACTTGTTACACTCCGATAGAATTTTGCAATCCTTATAGTGCAAAACTGATCACAAGTGCGACTTCAAATCTTCATAAGAACGCAAGCGATTCATTAAACCGAGATGAATATAATCATACATGTTCTCGTTGCAATGATGGGGCATTTGTTATCCTCTCATTAAGCTATTAGATAGTTCATTAATAGTTTCTTCAGCACCCAAAAGGTAGTCAAGTCCTTGCTAAAAAGCAATTTCTACGAGTGTGCGAGAACGAGATAATGAAAAATGTGGGCCAAGATTTTGTCTTTTTCACAAATCTGCTAAATGTTGACAAGTTTCTGATATTGCTGGCGACAGTACTCCTAGCTGACGAAGGTAGTGCAAGGTATCACCTTTTCTCTTCTTGACGCTGCCGTAAAGTTGTGTGTGGATAAGTACGTGTCGCAATATTTTACTTGGTATCTCACTCAACTTCAACTTTTCGTTTGATGTATGGCTGTGTGGACACAAATCTGAAAAGCAGAAAAGTTTCATAACATTTCAATTATTATTACACTGCTTCTTTTGCCACATAATCAAAATGTAAATAATCACACATGAAGCTACACGAACAAGTAAACTTTATATGCGCTCCTAACTGCTGCGTTAGTTGCGGTTGCAATAAAAGAAGCCAAAGCCACGCATTCTCACAAATGCTTTGAAACTTACACTTTTCAAAGGCTTCATGTAATGAAGACATCAACAAAACTGAGAGAACTAACCAACTAGCAACTCAAGCCGAAATGTATACACAATTTCACATTTACGACATGAAAACACATCATCTCGTTTTCACTAGATTGTAATAGAACTAGCTGGCACTGCGGAAAGAGGGTTCCGTGATGACAAGAAGCCATTTAAATAGCATACTGTAGGTACACAAATTTCGATATTATTGAAAAATTGATTTTGGGAGTTATATGCACTACCACCCAGTTCTATCTTTAATCGCGGAAGAATGTGTCAATCTACCACTCTCCAAAATATCTCTTTTCTACTCTCACTCTTCAATTAAAATGATCAAATATTCATTTCACGAAAGTGTTTTTTTACCTTACCGCACTATGACTGATATCGCAAAAACAACTGATTAACCTGAGGCTTTAGATTTCACACAAGTGCATATACAAAAGGAAGAGAATAGGACTGGGATTAACAGCAAAAAAGTATCCAGACGGTAATTGTCACGCTGAAGCTTTTTCTACGTTAACTGCACGTACACGAAGAAGGTACACCAAACTACCAGACGTGAAAAAACATTTTATACAATACAGTAGCACGTCCCTGTCTAGTTTCGAATGTGTCACGCCAAATATGAATCATCATCATACACAGCAATGACATATTTAGGCATCGTACTTGTGTAGCTTCATTTTCTACGCGAAGCACATAAAAATTATTGCCTATGTAAAGATTACCTAATTTCAGAAAATTGGACTTGAATATTTCTAGTAGTGCCTTAAAGCTAATATATCTGATAAGATTAATATCTAGTAATATGTACACATCAGGCAAATGTAAAAGCAGTACCTAAAACTATATTTCAGCAAAACTTTTCCAATTCATCTCACAATCACCACATTAAATTAGATTTAGACATTTCTGTAAACTAATTAGCGGAAAGCTAAAGTCATTTTTTGGGGAACCTACTGCTAACTGTGAATGCAAGCCAGTGATTCATCGCCATCGCCATTCCCTTAAAACACTACATTTAACGCCTTTTTATGACTGCCAAACTACCAACTTTTACATCTCCCAGGTCCCAGGGTGCAAAAAAAGCTGCCTACATTAAGCAACATGTACGCCCCTTATAGGCCTATGGTAAATGTGACTTTTGTCAATGTACTAGTTACACACTAAGAAACTAATTGAAATGCAAATTAGATTTTGAAAAGTAAACTTTAACAAGCAGAAAAGGACTAGGCATTATTAGTAGGCAGCAACTGCTGCGGTTTGTAGCTTCTTGAGCTTCATATTACGTGAAGTGTTGCCTACTTCCATGATGTAATTGCTTTTTAGTTTTGTTTTTATATTAAGAAACAGCATCATCAGTATCACTTCTAGTACAGGTTGTCGCTGGCATAGTGGCATATCTTTTTCTGCCTGTGCAATTTCCAAGTTCTGCTACAATTACAATGTAAAATTGTGAATGCCATGCAGTTTTCGAGTGACGAGATCACCCCAAACGCATTATATAAGACTTAATACGCCACACGATAGAGAGGAGTTCATTCGAGTTTGGGGATTTATCTGTCTCTCTAGTTTCTACACAAAATGTATTCCCTCGTCCCTCACTCAGATGGGATTAAATCTACATAATCTTTGCTGATGTTTTCAGCTCGTGAATAGACAGGGGATATCAACAAACCTGAAAGTTTTTACTTTTTGCATCCTCAAATTCTCATCTCTCGCTCGCCAAAATGCTACCATTTTTCTACATGAATAAAAAAGGCTGTAGAGCACTTTCCGTTTATTTTCTTGGATCGCATACTACGCCAAAATAGAAGACAGCGAGAGAAAAAATATAGTAAACAAGGTGCCCAATATCAAGTTTTTTAGCTTAATAATAATTTGCGAGTTTTAGTGGATAAGACAAGCCAAATGGATGCGTAATATGAATAATTTTGTGTATTTAATCGTGCATGAGAGCAACATTATCTTGTCAAAATGTGTACCTATTAGTTTTACCAAGTTTTACTTTATGCCCTTCTCCGTTCTTGAAGCAGTCACAGCACACACGAAATCATCAGCCATTTAGCTATACACAACAATTGCAAAGGCACAAAAATAAAGGTAACAGTAATGTCGCTGAATAGAACACATGCGATTTGTGTCTGTCTGAATAAACATCATTATTACTACCTCCCAGAAAGATGGATGGATCGCTCATTTCGTTGCAACTGCAACGCTGAATTTAAAGTAGTTATGTCAGAAAAAATCCTCGCACTTTTGCTGACACTGGCACTGGCGCTGCGATATTGTGATCAAGAAAGTTGTAAAGTAAGTACATAATTGAGGTAGGTATATGCAGGTAAAGAAGTTAGACAATTGTTGCAAAATAATTTCTTGTAATAATGTAATAATACGTGAAATATGTAATACGATGTTGATAATAAATAATGTGGCTGGTTTATTAGGGGATGCTATTTCTCTTAGGCAGAGAGTGCGTGAGTGATGCGCTCCCCCTCTTTTTGATTGCTACTATTCTGCCCAACTATTTCTGATAATAACATTTCATTTACGATCATAAATTTTACTTTCCTTGGACGTAAACCAAGGAACGCTTACTTTACTTTTTCTTGAGTAAATGCCTACACACTCTTTTTTTATTACGATTTTCACAGCAATAATAAATGCTCAAAACACCACTGAAGAAAATCATAGTTTTAAGAAAGAAAAAAATATCTCTCTGTCTGGCTGTGCATGTACCATTTATCTACATTTACAGACAGCTCACAATTTAGATCGAGCTCAGACAGAGGGCCATAATGAGAAGATCTTTTTGAGAAACCTTGACCATCACACATCCCATCAGGTTCAACAAGCACAGCAAAAGTCATGATGCAAATGAATTGTAAAGCGTAAAATTATTGGGGTTTTCTGTGGTGTTTTTAATGTGTGTGGCTGTGGCTGAAATTCTTTGCTCGATTCTGTAACTGGTGATGAGATGCACAAAATGCAACCAAATCTGGCGTGGCATCCTGCACTAGAGCTGCAATGCAATCCTAGCAAACCCCTGCCAGTGGATGTTATGTATGCATTAAAAATTCAAATTTTCTATTAGCTAACTACAGAAAACTTTTTTTTTACAAAAAATTATAATAATCGAAGTTTACCAAACATGGCAAACAAGAATATATTTTTTTTACATTTTTTAGACTTGACCCGTATACGATTAAAAGCTTATGAATCTCTCACAAGCTACCTGCACGTGATGGTTATTATGGCATGGCATAAGATGTCATATTTCGTAAAAAAAGATATATTGTTGTGGACATAATTTGCCAGCAAATAAAGGAAAACCTAATTAGCAGATTCTCTTACCCATCCATCCGTCCTACTTTTTTTATCTCGTCGCATGTGCAAAGTCTAAACAGTGGGATTGTATTAAAATTAGGCCACTGAGATGTCACACTGCACCGTGGACAATTGTTTGGCTTAGCACTCCCAGTGCACTATTNAACAGTGGGATTGTATTAAAATTAGGCCACTGAGATGTCACACTGCACCGTGGACAATTGTTTGGCTTAGCACTCCCAGTGCACTATTTTAAATTAGGATACACCTAGAGGGTGGTGAACGTGCTCTCCACTGTTTTCTTTGCGAATGCTAATCTCTCTATGCACAACTCACAATAATCATAATCCACGTTTTTACTTATGACACACACCTGAGACCTGACATGCATGAAATATCCGTAATTTATAGGACATGAAGAGGCATTCATCACATGAAAATACAATGCTAACTCTTATTCTGTCCTATCCCCTATTATTTAATTTCAGCGGCTCGGTGAAGTCGAAATTTTTCAAAAACAAATTAGCATACAATATGAATAAAAATATACAATAATGAAAAACAGAAAAAACACCGGAAAACAAAGTAAAATGAAAATGCGTTTTTATTCTCTGTGCCTCGGTCTCCCTTCTAGCGCTATTATCGTTAGAGCTTAATTTTTCTTTCCTATTTTTTACTCCTAGCTGCATTTGCATTTGCAATTGTACCTAACCTCCACTCACTCGTCTTGGTTGTTGGTCAACAACAGCCCACAATAATAAAAATTACGTACAGGAATTACTTTCATTATTCCACTACGGTCCACGTCCAAAACTCCATGCAGGATTGCATGTCCCATCAATCATAAATTAAATGACAAAAAGTATCTTTGCCTAGACACACCACTTTACAATAAAATAATAGCCCTTTTCCATTCGAGTAGCCATACCTAATACTGTTTTTCGCGGATAATTTATTTACTCAAGACTACTGCTACAAACAATTCACACGATCAAAAAAATATCAAAATTGCACTCGTCCAACAAAGTAAAAATAAGAGACAAATCTCGTAAAGTATTCTCCAAGAAAAACCTCTCTAAAGCTTATAGCACAATAAGCATAAGCATATCCCTCATCTCCCATACCTCTACATTTTTCGTATGAATTACATCTACTATAAGGAAAATTGCTATTCTATTACTATTAAAAACAACTATTTTTATCCTGATAAATGCTGATTAGTGTGCATTATAATAAGCAGTAGCAAAAAAAGACAATTTCTGCTAGTTTGGCCACACACAATATACAAACTACTTTTATCATCTCCACCTCGCCTATCACCTCCAAAATAAACCACCACTACTACCTAAAACTACCTATGCAATTACCACACATCCAACAAACATACAAGCCGAACACATACCACACGAGTTAATTATTCACTGGCTAACTTACCTTGACCGATTTCATTCCGAATTCAAGATCAAAATTCTTCGAGTGTGACCGACGCTTTTTTTATAGCTGTGATGGATTCACACAAAGTTACTGCCGTGTTTTTTATATCCTTCTGCCGCTGCTGTCGTCGTAGCGTAATAAAACACAAGAAAAATGCCAGGCAGAAGAGAATCACTTTTTTGTAATGCCTGAGCTGATTCAGCGTAGCGTTTCCTTCCTTCTCACGGTTAAAAAGGACTGCTGCATGAAACATGAGCACAAAACAATATTTTTATGAATTATCATTACAGTAATTAACCATTATATAAAAAACGGAAATTACTACTTTCCAGACAAAAAAATCGATACGAGAGGTTAAACTCTTGATACAAAAAAATGACTAAGGCTTTTTAGGCTTTTGACAATGCAAATTTTTTTTTCTTGAATATTTTTTGACCACTTACTTCGTGAAGGAAGCGGAAGTAGAAGAGGAGTGGAAATGAAGCTTTTACTTTCTTACACTTTTCCACACGGAAGAAGCAAACAGTTTCAGTTTAAAATATCCAACACTGGAAACAACCTTTTTTTCAAAAATGTTTTTATTCACGGCACGAGAAAACAAGTTTTGATACAATATTTTGATAGTTTTACAAGTTACTAATTTTAGCTGTGTTTGCCTGTCCACAGAAAACAAGTTAACTTCACTGTAAATCGATTAGGTCACTTCACTCTGTTCGTACTTGTTTCTCAGAGTTCAAGTAGAAATATTATTCACAAGTTCATAAGTTCATAGCACTTTACTGCAAGGAAGGAAATTGATCCGAGAGGATGTTAACAACTCGAGCTCACTTTCAATACTGAAGTTGCTGGAGTGCAAATTGGGCAACTGACTGTCTTTCTCTGTATCTATCCACATATAAACTTAATGGTCCAATAAAAAAATGTTTATGCTATTTCCTTCTCTTCCAGCTTTTATATAGTCTGTCTAAACTGATACTACTACAGATTCACTTTTTTCCGTAAGATAAAGTTAAAACTTTGAGAAAAAAAAGCAACTGCGCAGTCACTCACAAAAAATATCTTTTTTTTACTACGTTGACAATAAAAATTGACACTGATAGTCTTTTTTACCTACTTGGCTAATTATCCTTTCCCACTGACTTCTTTTAAATACACAGAGGCTAAAAACTAGTCATTTCTAATTGATGACACCGTTTTTAGAGTGATCAAAGTGGAAAAGTACAAAAACTGGAGTAAAACTTTTTTTTAAAAAAAAGTGTGTTTTCCCTGAGAGAAAGAGTTTTATATATTTTTACTCGCACAGTTTCTCCAAAATAAACTTTTACTTCGTTGATATTTAGGTATGATGGCTAAAGCGTTGCGCTTGACATTCGCTATTCGCTCACTGCTTGTCTGCAAAATGCAGTTGTGTGTAAAAATGTGTTGCTTTGATAGCTAAAAAACGCTGCAGCGTTGACTTGCATAGACTTTGTTCTTCACGAGAACAAGTTGTCGACTACTCCACAACTGAGAGCAGACTGGTGGTTCCCACATAACAACACTTTCCTATATCCCTATTCCCTGTGCGTAATCAGCAGCCACTACTCGGTTAAGCACTGAATTTTCGTAAAATGTCTGTATGGCTCTGGCTCTGCCTAGGCAGTGTGGAAAAGCATGGTTTTGAGCTCTTGGGTTTTTGGATAATCTCCTGAGGAGAGTGAAGTCAGAGTGAAGAGTGGCTAAATGCTTCTGTTCCTAAAAAACTTGTAGGGCTCCTGCTGTCCTGTAAGCTTCACTGACGACGATCTCTCAGAAGAGCTGTAGAGTTTTTATGCTAAGGTATATATGGATGAGCCGTAGTAATAATGGTAATGGTGAAGGTGTTTTTACGAACCAGCAAAGTGTACTGATGGAAAAAAAACTTAAGCGTAGATCTTATTCTCTGATGGTCATAGGTGATGGTAGCACAATCTATATAGGCTTACTTTTATAGCTAGCGCATTTTAATGCACAATGAGACTGCCTACAAAAAATATAAAAGTGGAAAAGTATGGTGTTTACTTGTGATTAGCCATCTATACGACTTCCACAGTTTTCCACATTTCGCGTTTTGCCTGCAAGTGTTGCTAGTATATGTAAAAAAAACAGTAAAAAAAGAAAATTTTTACAATTTGCTTTTCTATATTTTATGCCCACTTGGACTGTTCCATCACTCTTCCAAAAAAGCTATCGTGTACTTTGGAGGATTCACATCCACTTATCTGAGGTAGTAACTTCCCTGCAAGCTAAAAAAAATCAAAGTGTTCTACATTCCACTATTTGTGAGCTTGAGCAAACTACTCTAAATACGTATACATATTGATGTTCATATGGACATGGTGAGAATGAGAAATAGAAAAATGTACTTTTTGAAGCTTTTACTTACCATGATGGTTAATAGTTGATGCTAAGCACAGAGAATGAGAAACAGAAACGTTTGCGAAAAGAATCGCTACATATTTTGTCGTTTTTGATAACATTGCATCATGCAAAAATATATCCTTTGCAAAACGAATTAATTGCTTATTCCTAAAAACTTATCTAATCTGCAGTAGTCATATGCAAGAAAAAATATATAGGCAATAATGAGTAAATTATAAGTGCATACCTATGCCAGAAAGAGCTCCCAACTCGCGGTCAATTAGTCATAGTCACTCCTTTCGGTAAAGGTTGCGAGAGTGTAATTATGTCATGGACGTACACATGAGTACTAGGCTAGGCGTAAACCGAAATAGAGTTCTGCCTGACAGTAGACAGCTTTTAATTTAC